>JAQBSW010004170.1:0-72548 GCA_029291075.1 Eudiplozoon nipponicum
ATATATATATATATATATATATAGCCAATTTTGCGTTCAGTTACGCAAATCAGCTTTCACGATTGCTCTTATCAACAGAAATTTCCACCTCGACAACCGGCATTTAGAACCCTGGCATACTACCTGTATTCAGCAATTATAAGCATCTGTAGCCCCGAGTCTGGCGTTGTTTTACGCAGAAATTCCTAAGTTTCATTTAGTTACTGACATAATAGAATTATGTATGCCAGAGGCGACGGGAAGTTCTATTTGTAAAATAACCTGGCCACTTGTGATTCTAGACATGATAATATTTTCCGATGGTGATCGACGGACTTGGTTTACTTATTGAAGTAGAGTATTACTCTAACTCTTAATTATCCATCCCTTCTCTTTATGTGGGGAAATGTGCGCTTAGAAATATATATTATCATTATTATAAGTGGTTATGCGGCAGCGAAGAATTTGGATTTGTGGCCGGATTAATTACCGTTAATTTGGTTACGTAGTTATAGCAACCATTAATTGAAATTTGTAGATTTCCTTAATTCATTTTTTCAGACAATAAACATCTTCATTTTGTGAAATTTCTGTCTATTAACTTGAGCTAAGTTATCATTTTAAATTAATTGCCACTTCAATATAAATTAAATGCATTTTCCATCTTACTCAATCTTCACTGAAAATACCTATTTATGTGCATTATGCTGAAATAGTTGTCCGATTTCGCGATCTGGCTTTAATGCGGCGTTTTTACCCATCGATCTGAATGTTCAAAGGAAATCAGTAGTTGCGTCAAAATCGACATCTGGTAAGGTCATGCATCTGGGCGCAAATGTAACTCAGGAAAATAGCGCAGAAAGTACATCATATCGGCACAGCAAATTTTTACATTTATGGACCGAACTCTTTCCTGCATTTCGTGTTATGCTTCAAGAAATCAATAATGAGGCCGCAGAGGAAAAAGTACCTAGGTAAGATTACCATTAAAATACACGGGAACGCGAGACGTTATTTCTATTATTATAAATATTTCGCAAGTTGTATGCATGTAGACAATGTGGTAAAGTGACCTGATTAAATCTAGAATAATCATGAAACAATTATTATATACCTAAGTTAAGTTAATCGCTATTTCTAACGTTTCGTCATTTAGATTAATATGTTTAAAATTTATAATCGGTAGTGATTAAATTGCAATTAAAGCCTACCTAAAATGAAGAGCACAATCTAATTACAATGGATCAACTATCTCCAAAAACGTTTTTTCGAACTGCTGTACAAAACTTTATTAAACTATACTAAATTTGAGAGCATTTGGACAAAATAAAGCTGACAAAAATGACATATTTCCCGTTGTAGTCAGTCACATCAATAAAAAAGGAAGGCCTTAACCACGCGGATAGCCATTTATTTCACAAAACCAGAAATTACTTATGGCTTCGCCTTGCGGAAGCTGTCAGTTGTATTGCACTATATTCACATTTAAATGGACAGAAGAAATTTGTTCATGAACTGAATACAAACCGGCTAATTATTGGTGTGTATTTATGGATGCATTAGCATATAAAAGTTTTGCTTCTTGTTTGCTGTTGTATAGAATATATATATATATATATATATCTGTGATTCATAAGATTCTTCTTCTTATTAATACATTTATAAATGCCCACATATACTTTCAACTTAAACCGACCTTATATGAACAGTAATTGCATTAAACACAAAGTGATCGCGTTGGAAATGATAAAAATTATTTCAATAAATTTTAGATCCTGATATAAACACCAGCTTCATTATATACATACATTTGTCTACATAAACTAAGCATTGCATAATGCAGAAAAGGCAATTCATTAAGTAGACCAGTTTCGTCATCATTAGTAACTTTTCACGTGCAGTACGCGGAAAATTCTATACTACACGTGAAGGATTAACAGTAAGGATGAAACCAGTCTTTTGCATGAATTGCTTTACCTACATTATACTGTATTGCCATTGTAGATCTTCTGTGCCATTTCAGATAAATGAACTATATTTGCGCCTGTTTTTTCCAAATTAATTGACGGCTTAAGCGAGGTTTAAACAGTGACGAATATGTCAAAACAAAAACGATCAAATGTCTAAAATATATAAAAGACAACTGTTTTAATCAATATTTTAAATGCAAAATCACAAGAACAAGACGTGTGTAGGATTACAAATGTTAATAATTTATTTTTGAACTCATCAAAGCATGAAGATAAATTAAACGGCTTTAACGCGCCTATTTAATACAGATCAACTACGCGTGATATAAAAGGTAATACATTTTCATTCACCAGCATTTAAAGAGAACGAGCTGTTTATATTTCGTCCAATATTTTTTTACCATTCTACGTACGTAACTTGTTGATCAATTTACAGAAGCCAATTGACTAGATGGCTATAAGCCATGACAAAAGGTCATGAAAATTTTAAAGCCCGTGTTAAATTAGATGGGAAATTCGGGACTGCATTTGCGTAACACAGTACTGAGACATTGTAGGTATGTTCACGAGATGTGGCTTTTAGCCCAATTACAAGTTGAAATAACAGAATTGATTCTACATTCTATGAAGCTCTGTGGATGAACAAATCGCAGCAAGGTTTATACAAACAGAAAAAAACGTTTGCGTATTTAGTCTGAACTGAAGATGAAGCATCAAATTTACCGGCCGTTTCCCTATTTCACAATTTCTGCTAGTTTCTGGCTTCTCTCTTTCTTCATACATGTTCATTTGTAGATACTTGAGGTGAAAATGTTAAAAATGATTTTTGTAGTTTCAATGGGGAATGAAACGTGGAAGAATAATAATATACAGCGAAACATTTTTGATTATTCATGGTCTTCGGAGATGTTTATTTTAAAGGGAAAGTGTTGCCTAATGCATTTATAAAATCAATGATTAAAAAACAAGGAAAATTGAAAACATATCTGCTTCATTAATGAATTTGAAATTGGTCATACTAGTAACGTCATATGCAATGGCGTATATTGCAACGAAGTTTACTCATCGCGTGAATAACAATATTAAGATTTTGTGCACTCGCACACCATTCTTACCGAAGTTCGTTTGAAATAAACGATATTACCGTCACTGTTCCAGCTATAAGTAATGGGTTTCCGGTCGATGACATAGTAATTATAACCTTGGCACTTAACATTGGGAATTGCAATCTACGCGCTTCTAACACGAATTCAGTTGTAGCTTACTTAAACCGGATTGTTGCATCAATTTTTCTCTGAGTGCAAAGAATTGGTTTCTCAAATTTATAGTTTTATGTACAAATTTTATTTCAATAAGAGATAGACCATAGATATTTGAATTAAGAAATATATCTTGTATGGAATTGTACGTTTATTATAAGGCAGGTATACACAATATTGTTAATAAAGAGACACTTTCTTTCACGAGAACCAAAATTGGTTCTTATAGCTGGTAATCTGGAAAGTAAACATTTAAAAATCAATAGTGGTTAATTTGTTCAGCAGCAAACAGTATGTGTGAAACGCATATCCTTCAAAACGCAGACACGCAAAATTGTGAAAACAAATTCGCCAGCTTATAATCAAATCATGTACGAACTTAAATGATAAAGTTTGTAGCATACAACGACTTTCATTGTACGTAACTCTTTTTTGTTTTAAAAGTTAAGACCAATCTAGATATTCGCTTGATTTTAAAAGTAATTTTTATTACCAACGTGTTCAGATATTGCAGAAAAGTTATTTTTTGTCAGCTGTGTTCAGTTTAAAAAAAGCTCTTGAATTCATTGCTTTGGTAATCGGTCAGTCTGGCCTAAACGGCCAACTTTGTGGCTATAAAAGTCTGATAAATAAACAATGTTGGACTGTTCCATGACAGGGAGGTTATCTTCTGCATTTATGTTTAGCTGGTGAAAAAATAGAGGCCTATAACGTTTTAACTATGTGAACGGATTTTGTTATCAGATTTCTTAAACTTATTTATCCGTTAATTGATATGATAACTGTCGTTATGATGGAAATAAGTTGAAAGACGATTTTTTCACTAGCAAACATTTAGGCCATTCTACAATATCAATCAGTTGTGGCGGAATTTTGATATTTTTTTCTTTTTTGGGGAATTTTCACAGTTTAAGCTTTCGATTGGCCAATTTTAAATAAACATCCTGTTTTATGGTTAAAGGAAGTATCACCTGTAAAATTGGCGACAATTTAAATAATAAGATGGACATTAATGTAGTTGATAGTTAGCTGATAAATGTATGTGGGAATTTCAACAAGTCACGTCAGACACAAAAATAAACGGACATTAAATACACGAAAATTTTATCCTGTGTCTTAAAGAGAAATGATAATAGAAGAAGTATTAATTTAGCATATTTGTAAAAAGTAAGGATTTCGTTTAAAATTCTGCTTTTACCTTGGCAAAAACATGTAAACCAATTTACGTATTCAAGTAACGTTTAAGACTCATTTGTGTAACGCTATCAAGAAATTTTACATTTCTGCGACTGGTTAGTCGATTTGCACTTGTAATTCTAGAGTAATCAGGTTGATCTTCGTTTCTAGGCACACGCTGTTTCAATCTCTGTGATGACTCGGCTCTGTCTGGTGCCATCATTTCAACGGTTTTTAAACAATTTATACTATCCACTGAAAATGTAGGATCATCGGTTATTTCCGACTGTTTGGCAATGCTTCCAAGTGTCATGTCTCGTTCCCCCATCAAGCTTGTTATAACATACAGTGCACAATTCTTAAAACATTGGTCATTATTACTGTTTTAAGAGATTTATGCTGCAATTTATAGAATGTCTGATGAGGGAGTGAAAGACGACGAAACTAAACATTGCTAACTAGTCGAAAATAATTGGCGATCTTATATTTTCAGTAGATAGTTCAAATGGCGTGAAAAGCTTCATAGTGGCGGCACTAGTCTGAACCCAGAATGCATCTTGAAAGGGGGATCTATCTGAGTATTGGAGTTCTAAATATGTAAGACAGTCGAGTATTTAATGTATCTTAGTACTTATCTGTGTAAAAGTATGTGAAATTAGGTAAAAATAGTTCGCGACCTCTAGTCAAGCATAATTCATGATTAATGCTGTATTCCAGGTGTAACCGTTCAGTGAAGCATAGGCAAAATTTTGTTGATTTCTTCCGTTAAGGTTATACCATATACACAGATGTAGTCAGATAATATTTTATTATAATTATTATTATTATTATTATTATCCTGTCTAATTCAATGCTTGAGCTTTCCGTCAGATGATCTTAAAGTCAAGTCCTGAGCAATGCTTGTCAAAAAATTATTATCCCTCGTAATTTTATTAATTAAGAATTTATACTGCGCAGGATCAAACGGAAGGTTATGTTTTAAAGCAGAATAAATACAAATTTGCCATTTGAATTTATCTAACAAAAAATTGGCGCATTATAGAAAATGACCTGTGGCCTAAAAGAAAACAAACTGATGAACATTCAATAAAATATTTTATTTTTAATATTTGTTTTGCGATTGGTCGCCAAAAAATATGGGGGTGTGTACAGAAGTCATTAGTATAAAAGATTACCATCAAGACGCCTGTGACGTCTGGCGACACAATAATCAAGTTTAAAAAAGTGCATTTATAGAGACCAAGCACCATTCGGTTGATACTGGTAAATAATTTCTCTAGGTATAATAGCATATAGGCGAATGAAACTTTAAAATATGCGTAGCAAGGCCATTCTGCTTGTTCTTATTTTTGCTTTCGACATATTCTATTGTAAATTGACATAACCGGTCTTCTAACGAAAACCTAATCGACAACAATTTCAGCCACGCCTTATTAACACGCTTTTCAACAATTTCAATAAAGTTTTGAGTTTGGTCAGCTAGTCTAATCAACAAATTCTTTTCGGCCGCGTTCTGAGACCACTCCACTCGGACCTTTTTTCGTCCTCAGATTTAAGACCAACATCCATGCTAACTACAGTCTCATTTGTAAATATATTTAGTATGACAATTGAACGTGTACGCTTTAGCCAACGCTGCACCAAACGAGGAAATATCTTGTAAGAGAATTAACACAGCAAAAGTAATAATTTATTTAAATTTTCTTGGGCTTCCAAATACGCCTGAATTATGAAATAACTTTTTCGATATATAATTTATTGTGAACCTCATTATCAAAGTGATAACAAATGTAGTGCAATTTAAGTTGCGAATCGACTACAACCAGAGAGAGCTAATACATGTCAGTACAAAATAAATAAACTGAAACCATGCACGAACTAAGAATAAATAGAACAAAATTATTTTAACATAGAATGTTACAGAAATCAAAATATTAATTTTCTGTAAAATTAATATTCATTGAGTCAGTAATCGTGGTTTAAATCCCTCAATACATTGTTAATTAATTTTTAGTCGGAGGAAATACTTGATTCGTAATTGGGCGAAAATGTCAATTTTTCAAGATTCAAGATAATTGGTTGAATTAAAATTTGATTGGACGACAAGCACAGAAATACTGCAAAAATTTACTTTAAAGATATTTGAATTATATAATTCATGGAATAGAAACTCTCAAAACATGTAACATATAATTTTAAAGAAGATAACACCAAAAGTAGCATAAAGGCAATAAATAAAATTCATACAATTTCCATTAGTATGAATCGATCATTTGTCATATTTAATTCATATTACAATAGAATGTTTTCCATTGTTAAATAGGGACCAGTTGATTGCACTGTTTGTAACTTGCTTCTTAATAATCATATTTCATTCAATGTAAAATGCCGGGTAAAGTCTAACCAATCTGCTCGAATAAAATAAATTCAAAACGCCCAAATATTGAGTTACAACGGCAAAACTTCGCTTCATCTCTATAAGTGAATTAATAAATTTTTGTCTAGACTAAAACTTATTTTGACTGCATGCATATCATATATCAATGGTGCTGTGTTTGAAAAGCAAACCGCCTTATGGATTATTATTTTGGCCTTATAGTAAGGCCAATCTTTAAAAGCGAAAACGATCTGCGAGACCAAACACAGAGCAAATAGCGGATTAACGAGTTATCCACCGAACCATAAGCCTAGAAAACAGTCCCATATATTTTGACAGATTCTCCCACTGCTACTACACTGCGTAACACCAACATCGTATATTGCTGCTACAGTGCCACCTAACCATGAAATTCATAATTAGACGTGGGCTGTAAATTAATTAGAGAAATCACTGGTTCCTGGCGGGTGATTGAGTTTATGGTAGTATGATCTCTCTTCAATGGTTAGTCTGGTATTCAAAACCCACAAAGCACATCAGCGCCACCAGAATAGACCAATTTGGCAGAATTGCATACATTCCATCCCACCCAAAATGTCTGTTGTCGAGCAGTTGAAGATTAAATCTAAGAAGGCGTGTCATTGCAGTAAAACAGTCATATCTGAGTGACTCTCTGTCAACCACATACACGCCACTCCAGTAGATTATATTCCGAATTAACTGGACTTTTTAATTATCGAGGTTCTACTCCGTAGACTAAACAGATCTACTTCAACTACTACAATGCATAACACCAGTATAATATTGTCATGCTTTACTGCTGCGTGACTATGAATTTCATAACTTTTTGTGAGCTGTAAATACAAGATATGTCGCTTATTACTCTCCTCATTGTCCTGTTTGTTTTGAGAATCTAAAGCGGTGCTGAATCGCCACCAGTATAGCACAAAATGTGTAAATTAGCACAATTCTCCATACCACCAGGAAGACCCAGTATTCAAATAGAGTCTGAGCCCTAATTCAACGGTAATCGCTTAAAATATGTTATTATATCATAGCCATCAATGTAACAAGTCTAATTTTATGTTGGTCTTATGAAAAATGAAATGGCTTCAATTCCCACGTAGCAGTTTAACAACGCTTAATATGGCCATATATATAAGTGAATTATAAAAAATGGCTAGACAGGTATACATGTGGTATCAGCATTGAACTGTGTGTTATTAGAAACCTGGTGAATGTAATGGAAATGAGGTGATAAAAACACGTATCCCGTTATATTTAATCAGTCCAACAACTTAGTAAAGCAGACGTCTGCCACGCATACTAACGCGTTTTTAACTTCTATGATTATCACTAGTGCACGACGGCAAACTGACTAACGAAAATGGTATCGCAATACATATAGTAGCAAAGCCAAATGAGATATGCAGCCTGCACCGCCAACAGTCTCGCATATGTTGTACTCAACTGGCAAAATCGAATGCAAAATTGCTATGCAATCACAAATATTACGTTTATGCAGTTGTAAAAACATGTGTATAAGTTATATTGCGCGTTGTTTTCAAATACCACAAAATGTGTATGCCGCATAATTTGGCCTCGCCAATACATGCATTGCAGCTTTATGTTCACTACACAATTTGCCATCATATCCTGATGTCTATCGTGGATGTTCGAAGCGCGTCAGTACGCGCGATAAACGGTAGTTTTGATATGTTCTGCAACTGGTAAAATGTTATTGGATTTGTGTTTTTATCAACTTTGCAAGCTTGACTTAAATATCTTTTATCATCAACCACGCAATCAATGATTGTTTAATTATTCTTTATTTACAAAAAAACACGATTTAACCGATATGAATTTATAAATAGTAAATTTAAAATGGCACAGTTGAGCTATTGATCCTTTTATTAACCGATTTACTGAAGTAATGAACAGTAATAAAATACGTTTGTACAGAAAAAATAATAATCCACATAAACATACAATAAAATCATTTTGAAATTTAACACACCAAAGACATATAGCTAATCACAGTTCTGCATAGGACTTTGAAAGTGACATGATAAGGCTAATACAGAACAGATAAGCGCTTTGTAATCATGTCGCAATTATTGCAAAACAAAGCTCGTTTACTTATATTTTTTGTCCAGTGAAATTTGCGACATTCCAACAGAGTGCTTTTCACTTCTAATTAAGGCTATATGTGCTTGTATTTTTCCCTATTTGGAAGAGATTTCAGTACATAGAATTTGTCCTGAGCAGTGCAAAAAATCGTTTATTCTTGCACTGAAAGTATCATGTGGCTTTGCAAGCCACATACAAAAATATGCTTAGATATATAATTGAAAGAAAATTGGTTGCGCGACAGCTGATCACTGTAATTAATCAAGTTTGTGATCTTGATATTAACATTATTCCCATTATATACATTTATTTGTCATTATAAACTGAGCATTGCTTAATGTACGAAAGAAAATATATCCAATTGACCGGTTTAATGTTTATTGGAAACTTTTCACTTACTATCCAAAATTTCGCGGAGGCAGTGCTCGAATCAGAGCTGAGTAGCCCAGTGGTAAGAGCAATAGATTCCGATATATACGTGTCCAGATTCGAGCTCTTTGCACAGCAAATTCTGAACAGTACGTGAAGAGTTCACAAAAAGGACGAAACCGATCTACTGGATGTATATCCGTTTTCACATTACGCAATGATTAGTTTATAACTGTTATGATTTGTTTCTTTTTTGTTGAACATTGCAGATCGATATATTTTTCTTGTGCGTTTTTTCTATAAATATAAAATTAATTTTTGAATATTATATGTCCAGTGAATCGGTTAAAAGCGTTTCTTTGCAATTTTAAATTTATTTTTGAAATTCATACAGGCTTATATGTGTTATGTGGGTTTGAAAAATAATTATCCCACAAGCATTGTCGATAAATAGGATAAATAATTGTTTAATTGTATTATTCATCCAGTAAAAGAAGTTCATCCTTATTGGGAACTCATCAAGTACAACTGTGCCTAATTTCGCGTGCCTTTCTTGACATGATCTCCTACTTAAATGGTTATTCGGCACTCTTAAAACATTAATTTAACTAAATTTATTATGACATTTATCACCGCACCGTTCTGATTGCCTCTAAATTCATTCTTAAAATTTCAGATCAAACTCTACAGCAGCAGATGGAAAAGGTAGCTCCCCATACCAAAGTGCTTTTGTGTTGAATCATGACTATCGCCGAGTTGTTCTGGATCATGAAAGTGAAAGTGGGCTCAGCAGCCAACCAACATACGAGAATCAGAAGGAAGGCAGAAGTTCGAAAGTTTATTTCAAATGTGTGTTTCGTTTGTGTAAGCATATTTCCTGGTGCAACATGGTAAGTACCGTTGCTATTCCATAGAATTCATTTATGTATAAATGTGTGTATATTTTTTTTATCAGAGCTCAGATCGATTGTAAAGTAAGAAGTATACATTGTACAATAGCGTACGGGAGAGGCATAACACATGCTGAGATACGTTTACACGCATGCGCTCAGGAACAAGAAATTACCTATTTATTTAAATCAAGTTTGCGATTTTAATATAAACACCCGCTTCACTGGGTGCGTACATTAGTAGGTAAAAATTAAGTATTGTACAATGTAGATAAGGCAGTTTATCCAGTCGAACGGTTTGGTCCAAAATTTGAAACTCGCCACGTACTGCGCAGAATTTTCCGCGGACAGAATTCGAACCTGGCAGTTCCGCGGCAAATTCTGGACAGTACGTGATGAGTTCCCAGATGTTTTAAACTTACAAATTAAATGTTAGCTGCGGATGTCACAAACTGTCAATCAAGATTACTTTTATGAGGCAATATTGGTCAAACCAAAGTTGCGATCATGAAAATGACACCTGACCCATTACGTACATACATTTGTCAGTATAAACTAGGTATTATACGTAGTTAAAAAAGGCAATTAATCCAGAGGATCGATTCAGTCCTTTTTTGGAACTCATGAAAAACTGTTCAGAATTTGCCGTTGGCAGGACTCGAACCTGGAAACGTGCTTTAGAATCTGGTTTTCTGGCCACTAGAAAGTTCGTGGTAAGTACCCAATAAAGACGAAACGAGTCCACTTGATGAATTGCCTTTTCTACGCTATACAATGCCTATTTTTTACTGACAAATATATGTAAATAATGGTTTAGCTATCTATATCGAGATCGCAAATTTGATGAAAGTAATTGTTATCACTGCCCGCAAAACTCATGTATGTCTGTATATATGCATATATATATATATATATATATATATATATATTTATATTTGTTTGTGTGTGTGCGTGTTTACGTGTCATGCTTTTATATACAAACATAACTTACTGTTTGTTTCTTCTGTTCATACAATCAGTAAAATCAGTTGAAAATCTTTAGTGAATAATGCGATTTTGTATTTTTAAATGTTTTTTTACAAATTCATATCAGTCTAAATAATTTTTATAATGGAAGAAAATAGTGAGTTGGCTTTGAATTCACATTGTGGAAGACAATATGAAGTAAGCTTCACTTCTGCATGTTTACATATTCGTATAGGAGATTTTACCGTCGTCTTTTCCCACATACCTCACCCAAATATATATTGAGTAAAAGTCGTATTACTTGCTACTGCTGATGAGTCGCAAGTAAGAACGAAACGAATCTACACGAGATTATACGTTCGTTCATGCTATCATTGGTTTATCCATCTAGTCACATTTGAACTAATTCCTTACTAGATGCGCCACACCTATTACACAATTGCATATTTATTAGTTCTCTTTAACAAACAGTATCTAACTGTTAGATATTTAATTGAATATTTTCATGATTATCGCGAAATTTGATAACTGATATCGATCAAGGCCTGAGTGTATGGATTTGCTGGAGTAACAGGTGTTTATAAGTACTTGTAATTGCCAATTTTTGTGAACTTTAGTAGAAATTGTAATCCATTGTGATGGTACCCTGTTCCGACTCGGCAACTATGGTCGTGATACCACGTAAATTTTCGGTAAACATAGTGTTCGTATCACTGGCCATAGTGTTGGCACGATTAGCAGGCGCAGTATATTTATTATAGACGATGAGTTGTCTTTGAAGTCGCATTGTTGAAGACTTTAAATGAAGTTTGATTCACATCTGCAGGTTTACACATTCGTATATGAGATTGTTACATGTCGAATAGTTACAGATTAATTTGAAATAAAATTAAAGCGACACTGTGTGGTTCTACAAAGTAAATTAGTACTGGGACAGGACATGGACTGGAATACGACCTGTGTGAGAGCGTTCCTTAACAGAAAATTCTGGAGGCAATTGATACTGAAATTTAAATCAGTATATATAATATGCTCTAATGATAGGTTGGTGATTACTGATGATTACACTTCATTATTTTGTGAAAGTCTATATTCGGATTAATATATCCATTGATAGAATAAAAGTCAATTTCATTCATTAATTTGCAAGCACGTGCACAATGATCTTATCTTAAATTATTATCAAAATTCGGCAAATGAATTTATTTCACTTCATTTACAGATGGTGTTTTCTTCCAAATAAAAGATTTCTCTCTTAATATAACATAAAACTTTGATGGACAATATCTTATTAATTTAAAGCATAGCCAACCTCCAGCACGCAATGAAAATAAAACGTAGTCTTGGCAACAAATATAAACATATATTATTTTTTAAATGTAACAAGATCTTAAAGTTATGTTTGCAACTACAATTTGTGATTAAACGCCTTTTAAATTACGTCGACTAATCAGCCAATAAATCAATATTTATTAAATGTGAATGATAATGATATAAGTAATAATATATAAATTTTACAGTACAATTAAGTCACATTGAATGAGTCACAATTTTGGAAAAAGGGCATAGAATACTTTAAAGCGTTCACAGACATATTAACCGTAGTGATGAACGTTGTGAGAACGTTAAGTAGAACTCACAGTATATTTAAAGCTATGTTATTGTAAATCAAAATGTTCGGCCAAAGGAAATATTGATACCTTTATTTAACAATTTTCCTTTCCAAAACCATCAATATAAGGCATTATATTTTGGATCAAATTGCAATATTCCAAATTAGTATCTGACTAGGTGTAACATTTTATATGCACGTCCAAGTAGTAAACAACTAAAACAGTAAAAGTAAACTAATCTGCACAGAATAATTCAGTGAACGAGATTTCGAAGCATACAAACGGCGAACAAGGCAATTAAGATTAAATGTCCGGATCACACAGAAAAATCAATTTATATTTAAAAATGAGCAACTAAGTAAGCTCCATGTTGTTACCAGCTAAACGTCTGCAGTAAAAATACATAAAGCAAATAATTTAGAGGTTATACAGACTACTTTCAGTTTTCTTATTCTAATAAAAATGTTCGAACTAACAATGCAAATATAGATATTTAATTAATATCAAAGTGAAATAGAATACGCCTCCGTTTCTAAAGATCTTATTAAGCATAGCGACCGAACAAATCATCAATTTTCAATAATCACGATAGAAGCAACACCCGTCGCTAACTTTTGTATTCCTAATTTAAAGTTCAATGTCAAATTTGCCACCAAAAAGAGTCATGTTGTACAATTATAAAAAGTGAAGTCATTCCTTTTCCAAATCATTTATTGTCTACCATTATAAACATCATATTCATATATTCGTGACTGCGATCGAACTTATATATATATATATATATATATATATATATATATATATATATATATATATTATTATGTCCATTAAATTTGACTTGTACAGCATATTCTTGTTTTAAGAGTAGAAAAACATGACAGGCGTGGATAGAAGGAGCCGATTTCAGAATACCCAACAACATTTTTCAATATTTTATTTATATACGTGTTTAGTTTTCATTTGATTAGGTGAGTGACAACAAGTTGGATATTAAAGTTAACTTCATTACGTGTAGCTGTGTGTGCGTCTGTATGCGTGTAGGAGTCATTGTCATTGATTAACAAGGTGGTGTTTGAGATCTAGTTATTCCTATACTGGTTGGCTGAGTTGTGATAAACTTTTCGCATTGTTGGCTGTTACATGTACGAATGTTTTTTCATGTATGCTGTCTTCTGTTTCGCCGCGTTCAGTTTAATTGTGTTACCTTGGTAAAAGAAAATGGTGCGCAGTTTGCGATATTGATCACTCATTTTATTGTGCAATTTCCGTTACTATTAACAATGAAAGAGATGTCATTTGTTGACAATCCATTCGAATGTTTGTAGAGGCTGGTGTAATGGAAGCCTAGTTAAATTTTGTTGGCTTGACTGATTTGTGGTCAGTCGATAAAAATATTATGATGAAACTTTTGAAAGATTAGCCCGATGCTTGTAGTTTAATATAAAATGTTTCGCATTTTCATAATAATTTTTCGGACTTTGCTTTGTGCAGATCGGAGAAATTCGTCAAATTGCCTGGGCACCTTATTTCATACACATGCTCAGAGACAGGTGATTTTCCTGTCGGCGCCAGGCTTTTTCAATCACGAACTGCGGTAAATGTTATTGGATTCTGTTGAACAATTGGTTTTTCGTATGTCCAATATATGTGCTTCCGCAAATAAATGGAAATTTAAAAACAATGAAGGATATGGAGAGAATTGCCAACAATCCATAACATCGAAGCTCATGATTCTTTGTGTGTCGAATGTGATTTTAACTCGTGTATTAACTAAATACTCTTTAATGACTCGATTTAACCACCGTGCAATTATTAATGTCGGAAGCTCACCTCTAAATAGTAAATTTAGGAAAAAATGTTTGAGGTTACAGTGTGTAGTCCAAACGGAAAGTGGCCTGATATTGATATTTATGAATCGCTGTGGTAGTTTTTCATTAGCAAAGGTTTCCCCAAGTGGCCTAAATCATCCTCGATGTCGCGTTCAGAACAGATAATCCTGTTTCGGGTGGCTAGATTGTTGACTAGGTTTCTTTTGTGTCAAATCACCTTTTTCTTCTCGTGTGAGTTGGATGTCCACGAAGGGAAATGTGCTGCTTTTCTCAACCTAGAGTGTTAATTTAATGTCTGAATCGACTTCGTTGATTTGTTTGAGGATTTCGGTTGAATATACCGCATTTAAGGGGAGAAACAGTAGATCATCTGCAAATATGTTGTGGAATGTGCACTGGTCAATTACGGCTTCCGGCTCCTTTGCATCAACTGGTGCATGTACACATCTGCCCGGTGAGGTGCAATGCATATTTCCATAGCTACATCATTAAACAGTCAATAATATTAGCCTTCAAATGTAACGTTTACGCTTTTTTACATGCTAATATGAGGCTTTTGAGATCACTGGTGTCTATAGGAATATCCTGAAACTCATTCTTAATCAGGTCACACAAAATAGTCGTTTTTCTTTCAGAATGATCAGGAATAAGAATGAGACGTCCAGCGAGATCAATTGGATTTCCGAAAATGTTTTTTACTTTTATTTTACCTGCTGGTTCCAAAGAGTCCTTGGTTGTGTTCATGTTAACGACATTCCTTAGTGGTTGACTTCATTTGTAGAGAAACTTTTCTGATTTATTTTGCGGTGCATTGACCAATGAGGTAATGACTAGCATCAGAGTAGTTTCAGTAACAGTCAATGTTTTATGAGATTTCGGGTTGACGTGCAATTTTACGAGAATTGTTCTGATATGTTACCCGTTATGAATTTCTTCTATGAGTCTTTTCTCGGAATCAGCCATCGAAGATAAAATGTGTTTTTAATTATTTTTTTAGAATAGCATTTATTCGTGATTCAATATTTTTAATCATCTTGCTGTTTGTTGTCTGATTTGAATTTTGAATTTGTAATCAAGTTCATGGACACTATATTAGCATGAATTGCAAATATAACTAAAAATTATTCCGTGCCGGGAGTTGCAGGTCGTATAGATTATTGTAATTTTCCTTGATCGTCTATATGTTTCTTTCTAATGATTTAAATGGCTTTAAAATTATTTCTTTATTGTTCCGCTGTGCTAAATATCTCGACTTTTATTACTTTTCCTTTGAATAAAAATATTATCTTATATATTTATAATTAGTAATAGAAAGCACATTATATACCAAATTGGTTAATTGCCGTTTTATTTCGAGAATACTAAAAAATACTGAAGTATTTCATTTATATACATTTTATTTGACTATGTGGATGACTAATAGTCTAATTTTAAGCTTTATTTTTATTGTTTTATGTTGGTTTATTACGGGTTGACTTATGAGTGCAATTATTTCTGCGAGAAGGGGTCATTCTCCTAGTATTACGGAGTGATGTTTGAGATCTAATTGGTCTTGTATTGATATATATACATATACATATACATATACATATATATATATATATATATATAAATATATATATATATATATATATATAAACTAACGGTTTTAATTCTTTTATTTTTTAAAAACTGTTTCAGCCTTTAAAATGCAAATCTGAAAGTAGAAGTGGTATTGCGGCGACAGTAGATTCGTTACATAAATTTTCACCATCGGATGTTCATATATTAACTCGCTATGCAGAGTTGGAGGTGTTACGACCAAAGTTGAATTCAGTCGCCGAAAGGGAAGGAAGTAAGTGACGCATTGAAATAATTTTTGTTGTAAATGTAACTTTAAATTTATTATGAGGTATTTAACCAATATAATTGACTCCAAACGAAGCATACTTTGACATAAAAATCATAAATTAATTAAGTTTTGTTTAGAATTGAAAAGTATGCTTAAATATACCCAAGTAAACAAACTGACTTTACAAAGTTCTTATTGTACAATGTGGAGTTGGTATTTTATGTCGAAATGAATCCATTCAAAATTTATAGCGACGTTTTTACCCATGATTATTTATTAAATGCCATTAAAAATACATATAAAATCTAGGAAATAGAAAGGATAATTTAATGAATCGAACATAAGAATAACCTTTAAACAAAATACTTATTGTTTCACAAAATTATTATTATTTTTATTGATTTTCCAGCTTTTTTACTGTATGGTGCCACACTATATTGCAAGCATTTTTTGCGTATTATTACTTTGATTGAAATTTTAACGACGAAAAATGTTTTCGAAAAGCAGAGCAAAATACATAAAAGCGCTATAAAGCGAAAAAGAGATTTCAGCTACATAAATTATTTGAGTTTTGGTATAAACAGGCCAAAACTTTAATTATTTTAATCAGGTATGTGAACGCGAAAATACACGAACTTAAATTTTTCCCATAAAAGTATTCAGTTACCAATATCATCTATTCACTTAAATATATATATATATATATATATATATATATATATATATATATATATATATTTATATATAAGGCGTTGTGCACTTTGTAGAACATTAGTTCATTTATGACCAGAAGGATAAAAAAAAATTCAGCATAAATGTAAAGTATAATCTCATGTGCACATTCGTTTCGTGCTTGCTGGCGACTCATCAGTAGGAGCCGGTATTACGCTTTTTACTCACTATATATTTGAGAGAGGAGTGTGGGAAATAGGACGTTAAAATCTCATGTAAGAATGTCTCAACCTGCAATAGTTGAGCTAACTTCACATAAACAGATATAGTGTTAAAAATTTACAGGCCTGATATATATATTATATATTCGGAGTTGACCTTGAAATAGTGGTGCCAAAAACTTTATATGAAGTTAGCTCTAAAATGTGTATTTACACTTTCGTATGGAAGCTTGTATCGTCTAATTGTATGATATTTCACATCCATATATATATAGTGGGGCAAAGAGTGTAATACCGACTTCTACTGATTAGTCCTCAGTAAGCACGAAGCGAATGTGCAAGAGATTATAATTTCCGTTCGTGCTGTGTTCGGTTTATCCTTCTAGTCTTATTTGAACAAATTTGTTACTAGGTGAGTAACACCTTATACATACATATATTTATATATATATATATTACATTTAAGCATATCATACAGTTTAAAAATGATTTAAATCAAGTTTGCGAGCTTGAAGTAAACACCAATCCCATTGTATTTAACCAGTGGTCGAACAACATAGAAAAACTACCGCCAGCCGCAACGCACTGACGCGTTTCGACCTACCATGATCACCATCAGAGTACGACGGCAAACTGACTATCGAGGATCAAACCGCATTGAATATATATGGAAATCAAATTAAGATATGCGGCTCTAACCTCTAGCAGTCTCGCATACATTGAACTTTTTACTGTAATGTCGGCTGCACAATTTCTATGCAGTCACGAACATTAACTGTTTGCAGCTTTCGCCACATATACATATATAGGCACAACAATTTACCAATAATTGATGACTGTTAAAATGCAATGGAATTGGTGTTTACTTCAAGTTCGCAAACTTGATTTAAATAATTGTTAACACCACCCGCGCAATCAATTATTGTTAAATTGTATTACCTATAAATGTATATATGGCGAAAGCTGCAAACAATTAATGTTCGTGACTGCATAGAAATTGTGCAGCCGACATTTCCAGTCAAGTTCAATGTATGTGAGACTGCTAGAGGTGAGAGCCGCATATCTCAATTTGATCTCCATATATATTCAATGCGATTTGATCCTCGATAGTCAGTTTGCCGTCGTACTCTGATGATGATCATGGAAGGTCGAAACGCGTCAGTGCGTTGCGGCTGGCGGTAGTTTTGTTATGTTGTTCGACGACTTGTTAAATACAATGGGATTGGTGATTACTTCAAGCTCGCAAACTTGATTTAAATATTTGTTACCACCACCCGCGCAATCAATTATTGTTAAGTCTAAACATTTTTTTTAAATATGAGTTTTGTGTTTTCATATATATATATATATATATATATATATATATATATATATATATATATATATATATATATAATGTCCATGCCTTTTAATATTACACTGTATATTTCTAATTTGGAAGAAAGAACACATTAATAAAAAGTGGATAAAGGCCATTTATTTCGTGAATACTAAACATAGCTATACAATCACACATATTATACATTTGGGTTTTCAATTTATTATGCTACTGGTAACAAATCTGTCTCGTTTTTACTTCTGTTTCTTGTTTGTGTGTAGGCGTGTTTGCATGTAAAAGTCATTCTCGCAGTATTGCAAAGTGATGTCTGAGATCTGGTCATTATTGTTTTGATGGTTTGAGAATTAACCATATGTGCGCATTGTTCACTGTTACATGTACGAGTGCTATTTTTCCCAGTGTAGTTGATCGTTTCACCTTGTTGTGCAAATTTATATTTTCCACATGGTAGCAGCACCAGTGTGGATTGCAGTGTTGAACGCTCATATTGTTTGGAAACTTCTGTCAACGTATGCGCCTCTGTTATTTCCACTTCAGTTTGTTGCCAATCCGAAAGTATGTTTATTGATTCTAGTCGAAGGCTTGTTTGGTCTTGACTGGATACTAGTAGATTGTTGTTGAATTTTGTTATTCTTGGCCAGTCGATTAGAATATCATGTTGATGAAACTTTTGAATATTAAGGTCAGTAGCTTATTGTTTTATATTATATTATATATTATATTATTATAAAGATTATCAAAGAGCGGGGTCAGCCTTTTACCCGTAAGGAACTAAACACTTATATTGCAGCCAACTGTACGTGTGACGAACTTCTAGAAAGAATTAAGTTCTTCAAATCGTGCTTAGAATCAGATGTTGTGCCAAAACGATTCCTCAAGCAGTACAGAAGTAATAACCAAAAACCGACGAATAAACTTATAAGTCGCTTATTGCTCAATGGTATCGAGGACAACAAATCAAAACTGCAAGATGCTGAGGAAATCATTCAATCACTGGGTTGTCAAATTGCAAGACTGAACGACAGCGAATACACCACTTTCACAAAGAAGATAGAAACGCTGATGAAAATAAGAGCGGACAACGAAACCAAGGACCTCACGAGGGACCTGGACAAATTTCCTACAAAATCAAAATTTCCTACGAAACCGGACGCTTTAATTCACAATTATTCAAAAGTGATCTTGTCAAAACACCAGAAAGAATTACTCTTCTTAGGAGCAAAATTCTGCGTAGTCAAGAAAAACCTAAGTGAAAATGACATTATTGGCATTCAGGCTGGAACGGAAAATTTCTACAATGACTTAACGACAGACACCGCCCCACATGCATTCAATGGACAAGGACTGAAATCTGAGATAGTAAGCCAACTAGAACAATACAAGAAGGAATTCAAAGGCAGCCAAATCACCACAAAACAGCACATAGACGAACTCAGAAAACTCCAATCAGACAAATCCATACGACTTGCCTCACCCGACAAAGAATCAGGAATTGTTATACTTGAAGCCGACGCTTATAGAAAGTCCATGAACGATATCATAAATGATCAATCTAAATTTAAACAAGACATCAAACAGAAAGATGATTTAACAAACATCGAATCAAGAAATAATGCAATTATGAAAAAGATGGAAAAACACGTTTTAACATCGGTGGCTGATTCCGATATTAGATCAAAACTCATAGAAAACATCCAAAAGGCAAAACCCGTCGGAACAAACACCGCAAGATTGTACGGCAAACCAAAAACTCATAAAGCCGTGACAGCCTCAGGAGCTCCTTCGATGCGGCCCATTATGTCAATGATCAATGCTCCACAACATAAACCAGCCAAGTTTCTCTGCAAACTACTTGAACCAATACGGAGCATCATAAACGCAAACACTATCAAGAACTCCTTCGAACTAGCAAATGAATTGAAGGGGAAGAACATCCTACAGAATAAAATGGTCTCGCTTGACGTCTCATCCTTATTTACGAACATACCACTGGATAAGACAACGGAGATCTTGTGTGACCTCATCAAAAATGAGTTTTTTGATTTCCCTATAGACACCAATGACATCAAAGACCTCATATTTGCATGTACTAAAAACGTGCAATTTACGTTCGAAGAGATATACTACCGCCAGATCAAAGGTGTAGCTATTGGAAGTTGCATCGCACCCCTCCTGGCAGATGTATACATGTATCATCTGGAAAATACGAGCCTAAAAGGTATAATTGACCAGTGCGCACTCTACAAAAGGTATGTAGATGATATCTTGTTGTTCATTTCAGAAGCAGCAGACAATTCCGAAATCCCCAAACAAGCAATTGGTTCCAATCCAGATATCAAATTCATTCACGAGGTAGAGAAAGACGACAGTTTTCCCTTCCTTGACATCAAACTCACTGGAGAAGAAAACGGGAATTTGACACTGGCCATATATAGAAAACCCACTTTCACCGGACAATACATTAACTACAACAGCAGTGTGCCAAAATCCCACAAAAGAAACTTAGTAAACAACCTAGCAAACAGAATCAGGAAGATCTGCTCTGAACACAAAATTGAGGAAGAACTGGGCTACCTCAGGAAATTTTGCTAATGAACAACTACCCAGAGCGTTTCATTGATGTCAACATCAGACCACGGCAGATTCGCACTAGAGAGAATACCGTCAAACAGGTTTTCCTAAACTTACCATTTAGAGGCGACGTACCAGCCTCAATAATTGCACGGCGGCTGAATAGAATAACTAAGGAGAAATTCCCCAGTGTTAAAGTTAATATTACATTTAGTACACAGAGAATCATGAGGTTGGATGCCAAATATCAATTGCCAATTCTCTTCAAATCATTCATAGTCTACAAATTCTCATGTATGTGCTGTAGCACATATATCGGACGAACGAACTAGCAATTGATAAGCAGAATCCAGCAACATTTGCCACAGAAATTTAATTAACATAAGCTTCGCACCTTCATGAAAATCAGCTATTTCCTATCATATATTGGCACCGGGGCACTCTGTCAATTCGACCAATTTCATAATTCTACATAAAGCAAAATCAGAAAAATTATTATTTATTTATGAAGCCCTTTATATAAAACAACAAGCACCGGACCTTAATATTCAAAAGTTTCATCAACATGATATTCTAATCGACTGGCAAAGAAAAAACAAAATTCAACAACAATCTACTAGTATTCAGTCAAGAACAAACAGCCCCTCAACTAGAATCAACAAACATACAATCGGATTGGCAACGAAGTAAAGTGGAAATAACAGAGGCGCATACGGTGACAGAGGTTTCCAAACAATATAAGCGTTCAACACTGCAATCCACACTAGCGCTGTTACCATGTGGAAAATATAAATTTGCGCAACATGGTGAAACGATCAACTACACTGGGAAAAATAGCACTCGTACATTTAACGGTGAAAAATGCGCACAAATGGTTAATTCTCAAGCCATCAAAACAATAATGACCAGATCTCAGACATCACTTCGCAATACTGCGAGAATGACCTTTACATGCAAACCAAATTTACATAATTTTAGTTATCATATTCAACGCGTCGAAGTGAATACATTGCTTTAAAAAATCGAGACGCGGTTCTTGCGAAATAATAGCTTCACACGACTTTTACATTAATTAAATTTTAGTAGCATAATTTCTCCGTCGTTACAAAATGAAAATGCTATGCAGCTTTCAAAAAATGCATTCTTTGTAAGCTCGAACAATCTTTGACTTCTCTTGCTGTCTTAACAACAACATAAATTCATTAGGCGTATTTCAAATAAACAACAGATCTACGTTAAATACTGTTTTTGCGAAGAACTAATATTTATGCAAGTATGTATTAGGTGTTGCGAACCTAGTAACAAATTAGTTCAGTTGAGACCAGAAGGATAAACCAAAGGCAGCATGAACGGAAAGTATAATCTCATGCACATTCGTTTCGTGCTTACTGGCGACTCATCAGTAGGAGCCGGTATTACGCCCTTTAACCATTATATATTTGGTAGAAGAATGTGGTCACAACTGAACTAATTAGTTACTAGGTTCGCAAACCCTAATACATACTTGCATATATATTAGTTCTTCGCAACAAACAGTATTTAACTGTAATATATTGAATTGTACCGTCCTATTATTCCACATTCTTCTACCGAATATATAGTGGTTAAAGGGCGTAATACCGGCTCCTACTGATTAGTCGCCAGTAAGCACGAAACGAATGTTCATGAGATTATACTTTCCGTTCATGCTGCCTTTGGTTTATCCTTCTGGTCACAACTGAACTAATTTGTTACTAGGTTCGCAAAACCTAATACATACTTGCATATATATTAGTTCTTCGCAACAAACAGTTATTTAACTGTAATATATTGAATTGAATGATGTCATGCTTACCGCGAAATATGATAAATGATATCGATCAAGGCCAGAGTGTATGGATTTACTGGAGTAACAGGTGTTCAGAATTAGTTGTAATTCTCAATGTCGGTGAACTATAGCATAGATTGATATCCATCATGTTTGTACCATGTACTGACATGGAAAACATAGTGTTAGTACCATGTACCTTTTCGGTACAATAATGTTGGTATCGGTTACTAACACAATAGCCATTTTGTTAGTATCATTTACAGACTCGGTATATATATTATATAGTGTGAGTTAGCGTTGAAGTCGCATTGTCGTTGACTTTAGATGACGTTAGCTTCACTATTGCAGGTTTACACATTCGTCTAGGAGATTGTACCGTCCCATTATTCCACATTCTTCTACGAAATATATAGTGGTTAAAGGGCGTAATACCGGCTCCTACTGATGAGTCGCCAGTAAGCACGAAACGAATGTGCATGAGATTATACTTTTCGTTCATGCTGCCTTTGGTTTATCCTTCTGGTCAAAACTGAACTAATTTGTTACAAGGTTCGCAACACCTAATACATACTAACAGATCTATGTATCATCCTATCTTAGACTCTATAAATATTCTCCTACTCAAGTACTATTCTTATGAGGACAACATGTATTATTTTTAGCAAAGATATTTTTGACAATTTTAAATGTATTTCAAGAGATACTTTGGTTGGAAAAAGAATCATTTTGGGACCGTAACCATAAAAAATTCTGGCATGGCGAACGCCGAGCACTTGCTTGACCGCCCGATAATAGTAGCATGATATTTTCTGGGTCTAATGAGTTACAGTCTTCATCGCATTTATATGTGACGCTTAATGTTAAGTGGGTAAGTACGAAATGGGAGAAAGTGTGGCAGAAGCAAAGGATACGTTTTTCTTCTGCTGAAGTAAATGATTGTAATTGGCAGTAGGTGAACATATTTATATCATCCTGGTCCGGTAAACTATCTAAATAGTAGAAAAACTGAATTCAAATTCTTTCCACTAGGTATTTCCGACCTAGTGTTTATTACAACACACATTTTACTATTTACAGTAAAAGCTGTAATTAATCTGTACTGCATCGACGGTCGCGCAGAATAAAATGAGGCGTCTTATTCGCTGAGTCATATATGATAGATAAACATTAATAGACTACAGCGGAAGCCTTCATTTGCAATTCTTAATTTTTCTTTCGTTTTTCTAGTTTTGTTAATCTAACATTATCGTTCTTGTAGATATCATAAATAGGTAGGACGTTTATCACATCACTGAGCTTAGTTTCGTTGTGTCAAATATCGAAATTAGTTCAGATGGACCATTACTAATTAATGCAAGGTTCGGTTTTTACGTCAGCGCATTTAATAATATAAAACACTGCGACTTGAGCAACAAGAAGCTCTTGCAAATAGGAAGGTCAAATTAGCATTTATTGTGTATTCAAACCAAGCGGGCCGGATTCTTATAGTGTTAAACAATTTGGTGCACCATTCTTATCTACGCATTACGGAATTGAAATCTCTGTTACGAAGGAATATTACAGACATAAAAATGGAGATTTATACAATTAAATGAACATTAGTTGCGCGGACTGTAATAATAATTACTTCAATCAATGTAGCGATCTTAATATAGACACCTGAACCTTTATTTATAAACTAAGTATCGTATAGTGTAGAAAAGGCAAGTAATCCAGTGCCCCGGTTTCGAATTTATTGGGAACATTGTAGACCAGCCTCAACAAACAGTCGATCAGATTGGCAACAAATTAAAGAAAAAAACAGTTGCACAAACAACACCACACGCGTTGTTAATTGCGACAGAAATTTCAAAACGGTATGAGCATTCAAAATTGCAATCCGCCCACCCTGTGCTGTTACCAAGAGGACAACAAAAAATGGAAGAACAAGGCGAACGAAAGGCGACACTCGGTAAAAAAGCATTCGTACACGTAACAGCCAACAATGCAATAATTTGGTTAGCTCTCAATCCACCAATAAAAGAATGACCAGATCTCAGACATCACTTTGCAATACAACGAGATAGGCTCCTACACGCAAACAGATACACGCAAACAAACATAGTAATCAGCCTAACCAAGAAATAAAAATAAAATTAGCCGTACTAGTTGCCACCCACATAATCAAATTAAAACTCAGGATTTATATAAATGAAAGATTGTAAAGTGATGTAATATAGTCTCGATATAAATAAATATTATAATAAATATATTATATATATATATATATATATATATATATATATATATATATATATATACATTCTATGTAATAGCAACTGTATTAGTGCGCGGGCGGTGGCATTGTACATTATAGGTCAAGTATCTATATCACGATCGTAACCTCGATTAAAATAATCGTTATCACCCCCCACGTAACCAATGATAATCTAATTATATAAATGTTCAATACAATACACTTCTCCATGTAGTGTCGTGTCTGTTTTATAACGACAAATTGCGGACGGTTTGTTGATAACTTAAGTCTTAAGAATGGCATATAGACTTCACCTAATGAAAGTCTAACCAAAAAACAATTGTTAGAAATTAACTGAAAATTGTGCTTTGTCTGTGGGAGTGTGGCTGGGTGGTTAGAGCAACAGACTCCGAATTCTCGTCCGTGGAGTTCCCAATAATGACGAAACCAGTTTTCTGGATGAATCGCCTTTTCTACACTATACAGTGCTTCGCTTATATTGAAGTTAATGGGTCAGGTGTTTATATCACAAACTCAAACTTGATTAAAATGATTGCAAATGGAGAGTCGGTATTATCCTTAGCTGAAGAACTGAATCTTAGCCAAATGAATGAATCCCTGTAACAGCCGACATTGTGCGGCACGCTTAAAGCCATTAACAAGTATCAGTGCCAGATTCCACTATTGACGATGTCTTTTCGTTGTATTCGCGTATGCTCCCACTGATTGCACGACAGATGACAGCAAATACACTCTAGCCTCCCACGTAAGTACTTTACTAAGTGGAGCAAGAAGTTCGGTTATTTGCTTGGTTATGCTTGAGATGAGTACTCAAGTGCGACGCTAAAGTGGCACGCATTTCCTAGAGGTGGCGTATAATCTTTATGCTCAATGCGCAATGATTAGGGTAAACAGCAGTTGGATAGCTGCGCAGCGCATAGACTGTACTTGAGTAGAATAAAAATAAAACCTAGTGTTTAGCCGTTGTCCCACATAGAAATTTCAAACCCACCGATAACTGCGGTCTCAAATAGATAGTGTAGAAATTATTTGTGGATGGCGTGGTTTCGTTAAGAACTTTAATTCGACTAGAACCATGTACTTATTCGATGGAGTTTTGCATCCACATTTTCCGGAATGTCGAATGATAATAAACCGCAAAAGATGTTAGCAGAATCGAATAGCGATCTTCCATCAGAAAAGATTTTATTAATCGATTTTAACTGTTCTTGATAGTGAAGATTCAAACTTACTCCTGAAAAAGTTATGATTTTCAAAATGCAATGCAGGCATTATGTAAGTAGCGTCGTTAACTCTAGTAGAATTAGTCGATTCTGGAAACTAGGCGTCAAATCACTACTGACGTGATCTATGAAAATAACCGTAGAGATATTGGACGCCAACTTTAGCAGTCTGAATGTTAATCAAAAAATATTTTTGACCAGAAAACCTGAACAAATGGGAAACACGTTTGCATTAGGTAACAGCCGATGTTTATTCCAACAAGTTTGAGAAAATTAGAAGTTAGTGAAACAATAATTATTTCTAACCATAATCTAAAAACTGATAAAGAGTGCCGTCTGGATATATGAACTGAAACCTACCAAGATTAAATCACTTGGACACCTGCATCAGTCCCAATTCCCTAAAGTATACCGATATCAACAGCATGGACCGATAAACAGAAACAAATATAAGAATTAGAAATACAGAATGCATTGTTATCTTTTAATCATCGCAAATCTACTAACTCTGATGATTTGCATCTGACCTTGTCTATATATTTTGTCGACATATTTTTGTGTATTAATTAGCATTTATCGTAATTGTTGGAACAAGGAAGTCGGGCCTAATTCATTAAGTGAGTCGATGTGTGTTATCTTAATCTAGACACCTGATCCGTTATTTACACACATTTGTCAGTATAAACTAAGTATTGAATAGTGTAAAAAGTCAATTCATCCGGTATACCGGATTCTACTCTATACAATACTTAGTTTACACATCAAAAGTTGCGTACATAATGGGTCAGTTGTTTATATCAAGATCGCAACCTTGAATATAGTAATTTATGTTACTGCCTGTGCATTCAGTGTTCGTTTAATCACGTCTATGTTCAAAAGAGGTAATTGTATCACTTGCGATAAATATCATTGTTTAAGCTTGAATCCAGTCTTATGAGCGTTATTTGCTTTGACTAAGTTACGCCGTTTCAGCGCTTCCCGCGTATCAAATGCTAGAGAAGAGCTGGCCAAATTCCGAAAAGAACAGGGTTTTATAGGTAATAATTTCGTCTTAAGGCAAGTACTTAAACAGCGACAGGTATATCGCTATGAAACAATGGCTATACCTCTAGACTACGAGATTGCATTTGACACAATGAACCACAATGTTCTGTTCGGTTTTCTGTAAAAACGTGGTATTCTCAATAAATTAGTACACAGTACTCGTGCTCATTGCACAAATAAATTTCGTCAAGTTAACATTTACTTTGAACTATCGCACAACTATACCACTAGTAGTAGCATTCATTAATGATGCCCTCGTTCCGAATTCGAAATATATTGTAATATATGCTTTTATTAACCATACGGATCCACATGTTCAAGATGTAGGCGTCTAAGGTCTCAGTTGTTACAAAGTAGTCCACCTAGACTATGTAGATGAAATTATATTAGTATTCAGAAAACCGAGATTACTTTAGGCTACATTAAATAGATAAGCAGTCGTTATTTCATTTTTGATAAGAAAATCATTTGAAACATCTAATGGATCAAACGTCATTCACTATTTGGCTGCAAAGTAAAGATCTGGACGTAGTCGACTGCTTTATTTATCTTCGTAGCTTTATTAATGGCTCGTGTAATATGTGTGACGAGGAGAATATTAAAATCTTGAAGGCTTCATTTTCTTCCTCTACCTTATGCTATTTATTGAAAAACAATATTATTTAACTTTGCCTTAAAGTCCGTTATTAAAATGCATTTAAATGCGCAGTTTTGTTATAGGCTGGAGAAACTTCGTTTTTCATGACTGATTATGCTCAATCAGATCGTTTTTTTTCATGTACAAACATTTGTTATGAAATTTTTTTATCACTATCCGCGTAATCCATGAATTATAAATTGAATAAGATATATAGGTGTGGTGAACCTTTAGAGTTTGAGGTAGGTTTGTATCGACGAAAAAGCAACTCTCTCATCCGTAAGCGTATTTTTGAATCGGCCAACACGTTCTCAGCGTTAGTTAAATATATAAAGCTCAATCTACTGAGCTGGCTCGGTCATGATTAATTATCTTCAAATAAAATGTCAATAGAGCATTATGCTCTCAGACAACGCTAGATTGACACAACGAAAAGAACGTGCAGATATTGACATGACAGAAATATCTAAAGCCAACCAAAATCGAATTAAGTAATATGGTATACGTTTTCCTATAAGGATGGAGTCCATGTACGCATAATATTGCTTGGTTTGATTATTTACGCGACATGGCATCGAACGGGGCTTAAAGTAACTTTTGTTGTTTATTTTTTTAGAGCTATATTATTCTTTTTTTTCTCTCTCAGTTGGTCAGAGTCAACTTCAAGGTTTTGCTTTGTTCATAAAGCTATACGATTAAACTAAAAGGGAAGCTATTGTTATAATCAAGGTTGCGGTCTTGATATAAACACCTGATCCGTTAATTACTTACATATGTCAGTATAGATTAAGAATTGTATAGAGTTGAATAGGCAATTCATCCAGTAGACCGGTTTCGTCCTTATTGGGAACTCATCATTTACCGGTCTACTGGATGAATTGCCTTTTCTACACTGTAAACTTCTTAGTTTATACTGACATATGTAAGTAATTAATGGGTCAGGTGTTTATATCAAGACCTCAACCTTGATTATAATAATAATTGTTATCACCACCCGCGCAACCAATGTTCGTTTAATTATAAAATGGAAGCTGTACTGCCGATACCACCTTCGCCTAAATTCTAATTTGGCCATAATTGTGTGGCGTACATGTCCACCTTGCCCCATTTGTGTATCATCTAGCTAAATATCTCCATTTGAACTAAATTCTATCTTTTATACATCACTTAATTCTTATTATTTTTTTGTGTTAAAATATAACTTTTATTAGTCATATTTATTCAAAAAGCATTCCATTAAAGATATTATTTATAAGATCAGTTTAATTTATTTGTAATTTTTCTTCCTAATGGTTGTAGGAGAGAGAAACATCAGCTAATAAAGTCTGTTCTAATGCAGTCTGTGATAATGTTGAGGAAGAGGCTGATGACATTATAAAAACAGGCCTAAAATACATATACAAATAAGGCAATATTGACACAAGATCTGAATCCGAATAAATTATCTGGATTCTAAATTCAAATAAGCGAAGTCGATAAAGTTGTGCAAATTTTACAGCAACAAACCAGACACTAAATCATACAATCAAACACACCCACACGTTTTTCTAGTTTATACACAATTCATTTACCAATTTGTATGCTATTTTACTAATGCAGGACAAGGGTGTTGCTTCTAAAAGTTTTCACAATATGCGCCTGAGTTTCATTTCTAGCTTTAAACTGCATTCTGAAAAAGATTCATTTTCGATTGTGATTTTTATGACTAAAGTTTTTGACAAGGACGGATAATCTGCCCACTTTATTAATTATGTTTATTCTAAATGGCTACTGGATTCGCTTCATGGTTAAACTTTCTATCCTAACTACGTAGCGCCTAGGTTTGCTATTGCTTGTGCTGAAATTAACCTTGTCGGCCTTTTCATTCCAAGGAGCAAAATCGATGCATTTAGGCTTAGTATACACTATGTTGTTAATATAAAATATCCTTTTTATTTAGACAGCCTAGCATTTAATGCATGTTTTCACTCTTAGAATAGATATTACGAGCGGGAATGCAAGCAATTCATCTTTTTAATGTTCAATATTATTTTGATTTAATCGCTATTAATCGGTGTTCCTTCATTGTCCCTCGAAGGCCAAGGAAGTATTTAACGCGTCAGTACGTGCAACCGACAACAGTTAAATACTTTTTGTTGCGGAGAGTTAATATATATATATGCACTTCTTTATTATGTTTTACGCACCTAATAGTAAATTAACTCAAATAGGAGCAAAATGATAAACTAAATTCAGCATGCAAGCAAGGTAAAATCGCATAAAAAACGAATGTCCGCATGTTATTATGCATTTCGTCTACGCTGACTGGTTTATACTTGTGGTCCTATTTGAACCAAACCGAAAGCAGTGCTGCATTTATATGCGACTGGTTAACAAAATGGGTCGGCTATTATTTTTTCTACGAACTTAACTCGGTTTGCGATTGTCACTATTCGCACAATTAATGATTTCTTGGTTGTATATCTTAACTCTAAACACTTTATCCCTAATTTAGCTTGTAAAATTCCGTATTTTTTCAATTAATTAATATTAGTCTCACAAATATTTAAGCATTCACGTTAATTTTATATGTTTAAATAAAAGTGATACGTAACCTTTCACGTTTTAACTTAATTTATCAAGGAATTCTTGTTTCAGACGAATATGTACCTTCCTCGTTATTTATGTTTTGATTACAGGTATTTTTGGTGCCTGTCCAAACGGTAGCCTCTTCTGTCCTAGTTCAAGCCAAATTCTTCTCATTGCTATTGGTGTCGGTATTCTGACGTGTATAGCTGCATTCCTCGGGCTATTTCTTGCTAGAATTCGCAGTTATCCATCAGAAGTAGTCAGCCATATTGGAGACAGTCAAACGCTTAACGCTAGCTACAACCAAATGCATCATCACCACCAAACACTACAACAACATCAATTGCATTACATACACCACCATCAATGTCCGCCTACAACTCAGTTGCAAGCAGTTCCCGATGACCTACAGACCTACACAGCCTTGAATAGTATTATGGAACAGAATTCACGCAGCGCGTTGAGATACAATTATGCAAATCTGGCCACAACATCCCCAATGTTAATTAGACCACTTAGCAACAACGAGTCTGCATCGTTGGGTGTACCCCTTATTGCAGATGCAACACAGAAGAAATTCCACGCTAGTGTAAACGAACAAGGCAAACCAAGTTGCCGCCAATTTCATGGAGACAGCAAATTTGCCATTAGATCGAACAATGAAAGCTCAAACGATATGGGTTTTGGCGGCACACAGGAGAGAAATAGGCAGATAATGCCAATGAGCAATGAATTACTGTTAAATTCACACAATTTAGAACATACTTTGTCTACACCAATAGTGATCACTTCCCCAAATGCGCATATGTCGTTGAATTGTTTAAATCAACCGTCAGAGAATCAATTAGTCGAACAGAAACAGTCCCTATTTGTTACATGTGGTAACAAGTATTTCCCCATTTGTCAACCAATTCCTAACAGTACTACGCCAAATATCCCTGTTGAGTCGAACGCAGACGAATCGTTTCCTTGCTTTGGAAGTTCTGCCGACCAAGACAGAATTAGTTGTAGAAACCATTCCAGCGGAAATTTGGGTCTGAAATTTGATCAGAACTCTGTACTGCCGAACCAATTTCTCATAAATTTGCTGGCAAACAGAAAACTATCCTGTCATTATCATTTAAAAGATGGGGTTAACGAGAAAAATTTAGGTCAACTGCCAAGCTCCTTGTCTGACATAACTTTGAACTCAAAATTTTTTCATCAACCTGACACTCTGCAACGACTTCCCAAGACAGACCATGAAGGCCTGTCAAAGAGACCACTGAAAACGTTCACCCGATCTCGATATCCTGCAGACCTAGTCTCGGGCAACAGCTTTACGTTGCCAATAAAAAAAGATCAAAACCTGATAATAAGTTCACGCTTTATTAAGGATCCATCTAATTCGAAAGCAAATCGACATAAAAGTCACATCTTATCACCTGAAAATAACGAGAATCAGATCCTACAACAAAGTTATATGCAACAATTCTCTGTTCCAACAAATCTGACTAGACCCGAGATCATTAGTTTAATCAATAAAAAATATAAATTTAATAATTTAACAAAATTAAGAAGAAAAAAGCAGGAAGAGTTGAAATCAAACGTGCCTCGAGACATAAATAATCAACCACAAGGGGTGTATTTACATTCAGGTCATACGCCCGCTAACCTGATTGCCTTAGTTGCCGATAATGACAAAAATCTGCAATCTTACGGAACTCAGTCAAATGCAACTAAAAGCGCTACCAATCATTATGGCTTAGAAACTGGCACAAAGATGGACTTTAATAGTAAACGCTTTAGAACAAGTGTTAAACAGTTGAAGAAATACAATGAGGCACACAATAATCAATTAACTTACGCGTATGTCCCCGGTGTCTTGTTTAACTGCTCCGTAGGCAGGCGTCCGGCGAGCAAGGTGCAAAGCAAATTTAAATCGACAAAAATTAACAATACGCAGTTACACGCAGAAAAGTCGTCTTATTCAGAATTTCCACGCAATTCCGGAGTTAATGAAGTGGATAAACGGCAGGTGGAACAATCGTCACTTCTCTGTGCGTCGACATACAACCAGAGCTTGGAAAATGATTTGTCAAGTAGTATTCGTACCCTGAACGCAAAACATGGTCAACCACTTGGTTATGACACGGCATCCAATTCAACTGTGACCTGTGATCGGAATTCATCTACGGATAAATTAACCTCATTTTCGACCAAAGATGGACCTTCCGCTGGGTGCAATAACGAACAGCATACGCTACAATCAACTACGACTAACTCCAATTCAAAATGTTCTTTGTCTGAGTCGGATGGTGACCTTCAGACCATGGCACAAGCCGCTGTAGGTCTCACGAACTCTTCTAGAAAATTTGTCAGCTTTTCCAATACGCCAGATCTTGCAGACACCCATAGTGCCAACGAAATTATTTTTCGGGAATTTCTCACGCAACTAGATCCTAATAAGAATGCAGATCATTATGCTGCTTACAAACAACCCGAAGGAGTTGAATGTGTTGATAGCAATTTGTTAAACAAAGAAAAGTATCCAACTGCCAATTGGTTGAATTGTCAGCCGAGGTTGACAGAAACTTCCACGTTACAAACAATTCATAATTCGGCATTTCAATCAAATGATGCCGTTATTGGTGTTATTGATCCCTCAAGATGGGCAACAAAGCACGCAGGTTTCAAATCACAGGTTTGTTATTCAACGTATATAACTACCAATTTTTTATAAAAAAGGAACAAAGCTGGACATTCTTTCTAATAAACCATAATTTCGTTGTGTATTATACAATTATTTAGTATCATCAAGTACCTTGATTATTATTCAAACACACGCGAAATGTGATAACTGATATCGATGAAGGCCAGAGTGTATGGATTTACTGGAGTAAGAGGTGTTCGGAAATTGTTGTAATTCTCAATTTGGGTGAACTTTAGCATAAATTTATATCCATCAGGTTGGCATCATGTACCGACTCGGAAGCCATAGTGTTAGTATCCGGTACTCATCGATTTCAAAAAAGGTATCAGTTACTAACACAATAGCCATAGTGTTAGTATCCTTTACAGACTTGGTATATATATTATATAGTGTGAGTAAGCATTGAAGTCACATTGTCGTTGACTTTAGATTATGTTAGCTTCACTATTACAGGTTTACACATTCGTCTAGGAGATTGTACCGTCCTATTATTCCACATTCTTCTACCAAAGATATAGTGGTTAAAGGGCGTAATACCGGCTCCTACTGATGAGTCGCCAGTAAGCACGAAACGAATGTGCATGAGATTATACTTTCCGTTCATGCTGCCTTTGGTTTATCCTTCTGGTCACAACTGAACTAATTTGTTACTAGGTTCGCAAAACCTAATACATACTTCCACGTCCATATTGTTTTCAGGCATTTCGAACATTCATAGTATCATTTCAATGTGCAAAAAATTTTATCAGATACAAGAAAGGTTTCTATCTCATATTTTCTCAAGTTTGTAAAATGAATATTTCCCCTCTTCTCTCTCTCTCTCTCTATATATATATATATATATATATATATATATATATATATATATATATATATTTAAACGTCAAACAAAATAGAACTTGGAAACGTGTAAAGTGTATAAAATAAAAGAACAAACAATCAGTTCAAACTCAATGCTCGAACATACTTCTTCTGCTCGCACAAATCGGGCTACAGTTTGTTTATCCATAATTCTTCGTATTTGTTTAACTCCCTTCTATTGTTAAAATTAGTAATCATCTTAAATGCTACGTCTGGAGAACATACTTGTGAGGGTTTAAAGGTATGTTGTGCAATTGCAGACGTGTATTCGACATTTGATTTAAAACAGGCGTTCAAGTTGCAGAGTTCTCTCATTCGAGTAATTATCCGTTTGATCTATCGGCCTCCGTAAACTGATCATTAACTTGCGCATGTATATATGTAGATAATATTCAAGGTCCAAATTAACGGCTGTTTTCCTTTGATTGCTGGTAAGTGCAAGTATGTTATCTTAAATACCAATCGTAGGTTAGCTGAATTAAATGTGCGTGTTGATGCAGCTTCAACTATATTTGTGTTGTGCTGGTAACTACGTCTCTGTTTAATGAGACGTTTGGGTAAACTTCTTTATTTTCTGCTCCGAAATACGCCTGCTTCTGTTGACTCTCCATATTAAGATTTGATATTGATATATATGTGCTTAACTTAGCACTAATTCCAATCCATCTGCTAACAATGGAGGCATGAACGAAGAGCTAAAATTATGGAGTCCACACTTCTGATAAATGCCATATTGATTTTGAGACAGAATTTGTATTTCTATTTGAATAAATATCCAACATGGAACCTACAAGCATCGATTATAAAAATTGCTTAGATGCTAATATAGTTGATCAGGCTTCACATTTGAAATCGTTCAAATGCTCAGAACAGCACGCGTTGTCAATGCAGAGATTAAATGAGCTTCATAATATCAACATAAATGCAAACAAAAATAATATACGTTGATAAAGGCAAGAAAGTTATAGTGGACAAATCCGACTATCTACAAAAGATGGAAAATTTTCTGAGCGAAGATACAAATTTCACGCGTCTAGACGATAAATCAGAGGAAATAGACAAAGTGGAGCGCAAAGTAATAGATAAAATTAAGATCTTGACAAAGGCTGGTTAAATTGATGATGCCATTTCAAAGTAGCTCAAACTAGTTTGATAATCTGCACAAAAATATAAGGATAAACTAAAGCACATAAAAAGTTGTCGTCCTCCGAAACCAGTATTATCATACGTTAATTCTCTGTTCCATGCATTGGCTAAATCGTTAGTTTATATACTGGTACTATTGCGAAAACTACTAGGTAATTATTTGGATACTGATTCTTTTGAGGTTTGTTAACAGAATTCAAGATACAAATGTTAAAATTAAAATTATTGTGTGTATTGCCGTTGCGTGTATTCTACGAATATTTCCATTGAAGAAACAATAAACATTATATTTCAAGTGATAGAACAAGACATATTTCCGTCTCCGGTGCCAGGTCACACTCTACGCAAACTTATCTTATTATGCACGAAAGATGAACGGTTTCGTTTTAATGGAAGTATTTATGTACAGACTGATGGTTTGGCAGTGGTGAATCCATATCATTATTGTTGGCTGAGATTTATCTAGGCCATTTTGAAAACAAATAAATAAAGAATGATTTAAGTAAATGTGCACAACATATACTGTTCGATGATGACATTTTCCCCTGAACTTACAAGAAGATCGCAATCATGTACATTGCTTCAACGTTTTAATAAAGTGCATAATAATATCGGTCTCACGTCGGAGTACAAGAAAGGTCATTGTCTGCCTATCTTAGATATACTACTTAAGAAAGATAGCAATGATAAATTAAATTGAAAAATTTACCATAAACCAACCTGGTCTGCACAGTATTTGTGTTTTACCAGTTTCATGACTTTTCAACATAAATTATTAACTTTTCACCGCTGTTTTTCAGGAATTGATAGATTCATTCGTCCTTATTCAAAATTCCCTTAATATACTAAAACAATAAACAATTTAATGTGTAATGGCTATCCTGGACATCTTATTGTATAAATTATAAAAAAAGAGGAAGTCAACAGAAATAGACGTATTTTGGACCAGAAAAAGAGAGCAGTTTTCCGCATAGCACAAAAAAAGTTGAAGCGGCTTTAAAACGCACAGTTAATGCAGCTAAACTACGAAAGTTATTTCACGCAACACTTTTCTTTATCAACAATCAAAGAGAAACAACCGCTATTGTCGCTGCCAAATATCATTTACCGATATACATGCGCAAGTTGTCAGTCAACTTACATGGGTCTATCGACCGGACAGTTAATTACTCAAATTAAAGACTATTGCAACCTAAAAGCATATTTCAAATCAAATGGTGAATAAACATCTGCAATTGCACAACGCATCGTTGAAAATTCACACGTATATTCTTCAGTCGTAGCATTTAATATAAATAGTTAATTCAATATCACATATGAAGTTTAATGCATAAACAGTTGCAGCCGGATTTATCCAAGCAGAAGAAACATTGAACTTGGAGTCATACACGCAATTCCTACTTTGTTTCCTTATTTAAAACTATCTCCATGTTTACAATTTTCTATATCTTTTAGTTAATTAATATATATATTTTATTTATATATATATAAGTATATTTATATACGTATATATATATATATATATATATATATATATATATATATATATATATATATATGTATATATATATATATATATATATATATATGTTCATTTGTAGATACTTGAGAAGAATGAGAGAATAAATGTTTCATGAATCTGATAATCTTTTGTTTTTGCACATGGAAAGGGTACTATGAATTTTATTGAAGCTCGCATTCCAATATATATATATATATATATATATATATATATATATATACATATATATTTATAGCAACCCTACGATCTGTACTTTTACACAAGTCTGCATGCCACTTGGGGAAATAATTTTGATTTAAATGTATTGGCAGGATTTTGAATATACAATTTCGAATTTTAAACTTAACATTGCATCAGGTATCAAAAACAATTAATCCAGTAGACCGATTCCGTCCTGGTAGTGAATGATTCAATTATTTGCCAAGCACTAAACTCGAACCACAATACATTTTCTTCGAAGTCTGTCACTCTATCGACTTTGTCACCAGAGCCACATACTGCATGTAAATAGGGTTCATATTTAAACTTATGTCTCTGCTTTAATAATCTTTCAGGTGGAACAAATTTTGAATCAATTAAACCCTGAAATTCTAACAGGCTAAACTCGAATTGTCGTTTCACAACAGTTAAAATGCCGCTTGGAGAAATTATATTAATGTTTTATTTTAAGGTAAGATTTTAAATTCATCAAGAAGACCGGTTTCGTCCTTACTGGGAACATTTCAATTACTGTCCAAAATTTTCCACGCATAAGTCTCAAACCGGTGCACATAAGCTTTGGGGTCTGTGTCGATATATATATATATATATATATATATATATATATATATATATATATATATGGGAGGGTGTACAATTTTTAAAAACACTTATTCTAATGATTTTGCAATAGATTGAAATCAGAAATAACTTTAATTTATAATTATATATGAATATTGAGACATTTAAATACATTGGCGCAGACTTATTTATATAATTCATTTTTACTCTAGCCATTTCTAAAACTGTCCAACTTTAGAGATTTGATTATTTTGCTAGAATTTTTTTGGCACCAAATGCAGTAAATCTCCGCTGTTCGTGGTATGTAGTTTTTTTAGAATCCATAATATAATATTTTATTTTAAAATTATTATTTGCATTATTAACGTTTTGCTTACGTATAAAGAAGCAGTCGCTATATTTAAGAAAAATTCAAAACTAGTACTATTTTTTTGTTTATTCTGTAAATATTCCAGTAATAAAGTACGATTTGATAAAATTTTATGCTTTATAAGCAATATTCATTTGTCTCCTGTTGCTGATATTTTCAATATTTAATCACTATTTTATTGAATTATTTCAACATCCATTACATTCCTGGTTTTCTTTCTTCATTTTAATCCGTTATTTTAAGCTTCTTGGTGGTTCTTTTAATTTTTTTTATCGAAATATCTTACACATTATTCAATTTAAATCTGATACATTGTTTTCCAAGCCATCTGAGATCGTAAGCATTTTTTTCATAGCACGTTAGCTTAAATGGCCATACAGAATTCAATCCCAGAACTGTGTTTAAACTATCTTTACAATTAGGTGAGCATTGAATGCGCAGGTGGTAATAATACCCTTGTAAGGGAAATCAGGTGGGCGAAATCGCGAGTAACAAATTTACATCCTATGAACCATCGAACAGGATAACAAATCTGCCGCCGGTTGCAAGTATGATTCGTTTCAGCCGTCCGCTGTCATGACACAGTTTACATATCCAGAATCAAACGAAGCTTCTTAATTCCATAAAATAATGTATACACTTATACTCAATCATGGTTAGTCAGTTTGCGTTGTGTTCCGATGATGATCACAACAGGTCGAAACGCGTAGGGACGTGTGACTAACGGTTGTCTTTTTTTGGCCTGCGGCTAGATAAATGATGAGATTGGAGGTTATTTAAAGTTTAAAAAATTATATTAGACACAATTTTTCAAACTTTGAGGGTTATTTTTGTATTGGCTTTGTGGTGTATACAGTCCCGACAGACAGGGTTAGCATTAGTCGGACAAAAAATGATTTCAGATCTTTTGCTAATGAAAATCTTTAAGAATGATAAAAATTGGATTATCCACAGCAAGCCAGTCAGCTGGAAATTGGTGTTTTTTTAAAAAAAATATTAACCGGTGTCTCATATGAACACGCTGTCTAAAATAAAGATGCCGAAACACTAATCAACTCTTGCTTTTTAATAGACCTTCATCATGATCAGACTGAACGTCAAAATGACGGCTATTGTTAAATGCTAAAGAGCTTGTCGACAATAGCATCGCTTAATAAAAACGCCGATTTTATTATGAGCAGGATCACGCATATGGCAACTTAATGAGTGTATACGCTATCAAATTAAGGCATGTATAAATGCTAGTTCTGTTGATTTTTGCATTTTAATGTAATTTGAGGACTGGATAATGGATGGAAGTCTAAAGACGACAGTCTACAATTTAATATATATCGAAAGTATACATGGATGGAGCATTACTTCCAGTAACACAGCGCTGTTGCAATTTCCCAATCGTCAGTTATGGTAGTGGATAGCGATGAAGTCGGAACCAAATGTGCAGTTCATATTTAACAAGTAATGAATCAATATTAGAATAAAATTAAACCAACTGGCCCCTAAATTAACAGAAAAAGTATTAATTCAGCTATTTTTATGCATTCAAAGTTTAAAAGAATAAATAGATCATGTATGCAATTAAAAAATTATTATTAGTTGGTATATAAAACACAATTGATACTGATCATTATATGTTCGCCAGAACTCAACTCGACTTTAAGATCCTATACATTATAAAGTCAATTTTTTTTGGAAAGCAAGGAGGATAAAGTTGAATTAAACGCCTACTTTGTAGATGAGAAAACAAGGAGGGGAAAACGTAGATACTAAAGTATACTCAAACGCACGGACAAACACATAAACAACCCACCTGTTTATATTCAAATCATTGATGTTGTATAAAACCACGTCCGCTTGCGAGATACTTTGAAGAAAATTTGTAAGTTCCCTTGATTTGGAGTGCGAATTTAAAAATAAATCTGTTCAGCTATTGCGGAAATGTTCTCTTCCGTGCAGGTTTGTTTAGTCTAAAATGCTCTTGAATTTGCTTCTTTGGCAATTGACCATTTGGGTCAAAATAGCGCACTGAGCAGCTTTTACTCTTGTAGAAACAAGCAATATTGGACAGTTCGATCGCAGGGAAATTATAATTTATATATTTTGTTAAAAATGCAAGTTTTTGAATAGTAAAATGTTAATTGTGAATGAAGCAAACGAGAAGTCCATCTTATTTTTTAACTCGAGTAAATCTTTCGATTCATGCATCCATTTTAAAAGGTAAGCTGAGATACATCGTCCTTGTTTTGAATGCGGTTCATTGCTTTCTATTCATTTTCTCTGCTTCATTTTTTCTCCAAGCAACCTTTCAAGATATACGTTTTCTAATAACGAATTTCTCTTTCAGACAGTTTGGACATCGCTGTGGAAATGGAGACACTGTCCAATCCATGTATACTTTCGAAATATTTTATTTTTGGTCTGCCATTATCTTGTCTTAATAGCAAGACGTCAAACAGAGGAAGTGCGTTAGGTCGTGTGTTTTGGAGCCCGCGTGTAAATTGAATGTAATGATCCAAATTGGTAAAATATTTAAGCATGCATTTTTACCATATCTTCGTTTATAATTATGAAAGCGTCATCAACATGCCTCTGATACCTAGAATAAGCACGTTTTTCTATCGTGGATTGTGGCTTTGCACAATAAATTTTGAAAACATCCAAATGGTCCCCATTACCAAGTACGCGTCGAGTTTGTCTTCGTGATGGCTGGATGCTGATTCGGCTCTTGCATTCGAAGGCGTCAACATCGTTCAGTCTAACCACTGGAAATGAAGTACGATCTAATCTTCGTTGACTGAAAAAATTTCGGAACGGTGTAACGCGTTCCATCATCAGGCCTCTGTTCACACACACGGTACCAATTATCACAATAACAGTTTTAAGCAAATTTAGTTACCACGTTTAAAAATAGATTTAATTTAATTTTAATTTTTTGGCTCATTAATGGTTTGAAATAAAGAATAGTCCCAGTAACGAAGATTAGATTGTACACCATTTTCAGCGGTTAGTATTTATGATGTTGACGACTTCGGAGGAAAGGGACAAATCTACACCCAGTCACCATGAAGAGGAACTCGAAGCGTACTTAGAAATAGGATCAGTTAGGCTTTTGCGAAACTGATTGTGCAAAGCGACAGCCCACGAAATAAATTTGTGGATACTCTATATGCGACACTCGTACTGTGCAATAATTCAAGAATTACCTCAGATAGGTATGGTAGTATTTTTCAATAAGTGGTTGAAACATTGATGAATCCAGATAGAACATTTAGTCATTTGAATAATAAGACTTCCTAGTGGATGTCTCATAACCACTCCGTCGACTTGCTTGAAATATTGACAATTGAAATTATAGTTTACGTACTTAGGAGACATTTTAGACGAGTTGTGGGTATGCATGAATAATAGGAGATTTCTATACATGAACGTACTAAGAAAATCGAAGATTTTGTCACCAGGGATGCTTGTTGATAGAATTTCGACATAAAACGAATTAAAATTTTATTTTGACATTATATAATTTCACTTTATTTACAAAGTCACAAGTATCGCGAGCACAACTACTTTACATTTCTGTTTTTCCTAGTTATAGGATTGCCTTCTATTTTCCCGCCAATTTGTGCTGTAGAGTGCTGGACATTGAAATTATTCGTTTTATGAAAGCAAATTTTTCGTTCAAACTACCATGTACAAATTTGGCAAGCCGTAATTTCTGACCACGCGTGTGTCAACTGGTTTCAGGTCATTGATTTCACTAGAATTTGCATCTTTGGATCTTCGTTGTATTTCTTCACACGAAATTCTAATCGCACGCCATACTTAAATCTTTTTAGTTTCGTAAATGCGTTTATTCACTGGGCATGGTTTGAATTTCTATTCATCTTTAAGAATATTGTTTAGTTACTTCATGACATCATTGGTGGAATTCATCATAAATATACCCGAGTTTTTGTTTGGCTTCATTTTTCTAATTTCGTTGTTGAGTCTCAATTCTTTAGGCTGTTCTATGGGCTCTCTCTTGAAAAATAGAATTGCTTGAATCTCATTATAAAATGTTCGCTGGCAACACGTAGTTCAACTTCAAATAGTGAGCAAAGTTCATTTTCATGTCAAATACTTGAGGTGATACGTCGTACATTTCCTTCAGTCCGCTATTTGATTTTTTTAAATTTCTGTTGTGCGGTTTTACTCGTTTGGCAAAATACCGAATTCTGATACATGCGATTATACTGCTTTCTTTTTTTCTGATGTGTCAAGCTCGAGACGTTGAAAATGGATGCGTCAGGGCAAGTTGGAAATGCGTTTATGGTTTTCCCATCAGAAAATTAATATTTTTGAAATTAATTACCTTTTTGTGTCGGTGACATTTATTATCAATTGACTAGCAGCACTTTGTGATACAAGTTTACGTGAATGAAGAATAATGGCTCGAGGTTCCGACGTTAAGGTCTGACGTCCACTTTGAAGTATAGCAAGGTTCTTAGTTTCTATGACATTCATTGTTAATCGTCTTTAAATTTGAGTACTCCTATTTGTCGAAGCTGGACGACATTATTCGTTTAAACTTTGATAAAATTGGTTGTTTCATTTGCACTACAACTAAAATCTCTTCCATTGAGAGGCTCGCCATACATGCATTTAAGTTACATAAAACGATTAACCACTCGACGTGGTAACGGCGTCCCAGGGCACTTTTGCTGATAAAAACCTTATGATTAAGTTTACTTACGGCAATCATCAAAGTCTTTATATTAAATTACTAGGGAAACCACTAGCACTGAATAATTTTCGCAGTCTTCTACTTGTTCTCAAGAATTTAAATTTTTATATTTTTAACCGATACGGATGGTTTTACATGAAATTAAGAAGAGTCACAGTGTGAAAACTAATTTCTAACTAACTCTTGAAAATTTCCAATTAATTTGGTGAACAAAATTGGTACTTCATCAGGCAACTCTATATCAATAGTTAATTTGATTTTTTTCCTTTTATACGTTAGGTTTATGTAATTTATCGTATATTTCATGTCGCTTAAATTAGTTGGATCGTTCATCCGGATTAACTCAAAGTTTTCTTCAGTTTTTTTCATCCAGCATTGACGTAATTTATCCGAAAACTGCAGTTAATTTTGTCAGCTGCATAGACAAGATCAGGACAAATTCTTTAAAACTACCACAAATAACACTTTATTAGACACACACGATCCAGCTAAACGTAAATTTGATATGAAAAGGGAGAACAGGAGAATAAAATTAATCTTACTTTATATTATGAACACCAATGATTACATATCTTTTTTGGGTTTACTTACAGTACTGCTAAAATATAAATTAGAAAATTTTAAATAAGACACGAAAGAAATTTAGTTGATTTTTACATGTATATACCTCCACTAGAAAGTCAACTTGAATTGCTAAATGATGGTTGGAACATGCCAATTCAGATTGAGTGACCACCATGAAATTATATATATATGGAGGCCATTCCAAAGGCCCAACAGCTTTCAGCTTTAAGCAAATGGATTAAAATGGAATAACATGTAGCCACATTTGATTAAACATTACAGAAGCTTAGAAATAAAACTAGTTATGCAGTTCAAAATTTCAAAAATAAGTTGATATCAAACAGCATTGTTTAAACGTGGGTACCTGGGAAGCTCCAGTTATAATGTGACGGTCTGATTACAATAAAAAGGTGTTTGAACAATTAAATTGTAAAGATGCCTACATTATAGAAACAAAAACCAAAACTATTAGGTTAACCTAGTAAATATAATTATCGCTAAATAATATTATTTTTGGTGACAAACTGAACCCAGCGCGCGCAATCAAATGCAGTGAACTGCGAAACTACGGTTTAGTAAACTTATACATATTCTTTGATTCTATATTTTAGACTAGAAATTACTTCTACAAATTAGATCATACATCGATGAATTCTTACCCTTTTGTTGAATTCTTTGATAAATTTTTGCTCAACAGAGATGAAAGTTAATCGCACATAGACGTAATATCCATGTACACAAATATACAGGTATTAGAAATCTTGACTGTTTTCGACGTTCTTCTGTTAATAATTTATTTAAATTAGATAGAGGTAAATTTAAGATTGGGAACATTATGGAGATGTGGAGTATATATATGTTTTATGCATATTTGACTTTTATGAATGTACTGGACAACCAAACTGGAGGTGTCACATAGGGTCAGAAATTTACGATTCCAATTGTAAGAAATTTTTTGCATTACTTTGAAAAGAAACTTAGATATACCCACTCTGAAACCCAAATTGTGTCTACGATTCTTGGGAATTATTTTGGTTGACGGGAACTTTATTGATGAAGATGTGGTAAAATTCTGAATCTCAGATAATTAAACTAACTAGCTATAATAAATGAATAATTTTGCTAATTGGTGAATTATACGTTTTGAGCGTAAAATAGGTAAGAAATGGTCCGAAATTATATATATATATATATATATATATATATATATATATATATAGGTGGGATACATACATTAAAATCCTTCTTCATATTTAATCAAATCATCGGTTTTGGATGAAAATTTGTAGCTTAAAATCATTGCCAATTAGATACTTTAGAGGAACAGATATAAAAAAGTAAGTAGATTTATGAAGCAGACTACAAGTAATACTCATTTCTTAAGGTTACTATCCAAAGCTAATATCGTAAACAATGAGAAATATCATGCTTAAATTTAATTCTTATTTGAAGTACGCAGAGTCTGATTGAGTGACGGAGGATCGTACAATCGTGGCATTACCATACTCAAAATAAGGCAAACACGTTGACAAATGACATGAAAATACGAAAGAAGAACTTTTTTATAACGGTCCATTAACCTGGATAGTAAACTTGACAATCAGCAAAAAATTGAACACTTAGGTACTGTATAGTGTACCATTCAAAAGTACTATCTCATATTTGTTGTTGAAATCATTCGTGCAGTCAATGTAAAAAGAGGAGAATTTGTAACTGTATGCAATTATAGTCATGTTACCAAATCTGATCTTGCACGTCATTTTGTACCGACTGGGAACAAAATTATCTGAGAAAATTGTAGACGCATTGCAATATCCAGTCATAACAAACTGACGGAATTATTTAACGAATCTATTAAAATTAAGTAATATTATGAATGAAACAGCGGTGAAAAAGTTGAGAGGTTCATTCGGAACAAAGAACCAACTAATAACAAGAAGCAAAGATTGCAAGAATCTGAATAAGATATTAGCTTCGCAAAACATTAAAAATGCTCGATTAAGATTGGCTTATATGTTACTTTATAAATTTATTATTTGTTAATCATTTTTTTAAAGTTTCACCCTTCAAATTTTCTTTTTTATTTATCGTTATCTTATTGTTCTCACTTATTTAAGGACTTATTGGATACAAAACTTCTTAATAGAATTTTAGCTTAATCACCACATTTAGCTACATTGTTCATTCCATTGTTAGGTAAATTTTTCTTAATTTGCTTGTTCGATTTTCATTTACTTTAAATTTATATCTTAATTAGGTTTTGCGTACTAGCACTTTGGTCACTTATTGTTACTTGATTTTACTACCCATGTATTTTTATTAATTTGTTTCCCCCCTTGATCCCGTGTTCATCATTAATTTTGTTTTATTCACGTGTTAAAAATCAAATAATAAATCTGACGCATTCATTCCATCGTTAGGTAAGTTTTTCTTAATTTGATTGTCCGATTTTCATTTATTTTAATTTTAAATCTTATGTAGGTTTTCGTACTAGCACCTTGGTTACTTAATGTTACTTGATTTAGCTACCCATGTATCTTCATTAATTTGTTTCCCTCCTTTATCCAGTATTCATCATTAATTTAGTTTTATTTACTTGCTAAAAATCAAATAATTTATCTGACGTATTCGAGAATTAAATTAACCGCCATTCACTAATGTTTCGATTATACAAATTTATACATATATGTCATTACTTTTAAATGAATACTGGGAAGTTATGGACAGAAATAATTTTGTAGGCGACGCGCGACTATCTATTGAAACCACAGTAACCTTATGTGGTTACCAAGCAAAGAGTATAAGTGAAGCAGATTTGATTAAATTTCACACTACCCTTACTAGTTTTTTTTCTATTCACAACATCGTACCAATTTATTCCTTTCAAAATATACTCTCGATAGGCATTTTCAAATCAAATCTGCAAAATAGATAAACACCAGTCCTATTTTATTTAGCAAGTCGCAAAATATTGCAAGACTGCCCTCATTCGTATGTAATGATGCGTTTCTAAATCTTTTGATAATTATCAGACCACGGCGGCAAACTTTTTAACAATGATTAAACTGCAAGGTATATAAAACATATGAAAAATCATTTATGCGGCTTCAAATTATAGTAAATTTTCGTGCAATATATTTTTTACCTGAGGTTTGTTTTCAACAAATTCCAATGTAATTCCGTCAATATTTTAATTTCAAATGTTTCGGTATTAGTTTCCGAATGCTTCCTTAAATATTCCGCTCTTCAAAAGAATTTTGGACAAGTAATAAAAAGTACATATTATGTTTAAATGATTTCATTTTTACTTATTTTTGATTTCAAAACAACCACTAACGTTTCACTAAACAAACATAGGGCATGTATTTGTGTATATGCCTGTAACTGAAAAGCAATCGGTTAAATTTAATTACATGCAAGAGTATCCTCGTTTAAGTTAAGGTACAGTGATCCTACAAGGATTTCACTCCAGACGCTCTTTCATAATGTATGAGTCTTTGTGTGTTTATATCTGGGAAGTATACAGATGATTGTATTTGCAAACACATGTACTTTCCTTTAAGAGAAACTTCTGTACGTTCATGCTATTTTTACTTTAAAGGTGTCTAAATACATTTATTATTCCAAATATGTGATATTCCGTAATTATGGGTTACTTTGCTGGTTAAGGTTGAGAAAGTATTGCCAATTCACTAACTGCCAGAATGAACTGATCACAAGTTTCTAAAAAATAAGGTAAGAAGGAAAGGAGTTAAAGAAAATTAGAGGACAGTTTCAAATATATTGAAAATTCCCTTCTAAAATTAAGAGTTCAATATTATTACAAGAAAAGCCGATATTTGAAAAAAATATAAATATTAACTTTGAATACTATAATGGACTTTAGCGAATACAAGCAGAAGGATAAAGAGAATTAAGCGAAAAATGTGCAGCGCAGTTAACCTTATAGTTAAACAATAATTGATTGTACGGGTGGTGGTAAAAATTACTTTAATCAAGTTTGCGTGCATGAAGTAAACACCAATTCCATTGTATTTAACCAGACGTCGGACAACATAGCAAAACTACCGCCAGTCGCAACACACTGACGCGTTTCGAACTTCCATGTTTATCATCAGAGTACGATGGCAAACTCTCTAGCGAGGATCAAATTGCATTGAATATATATATGGAAAGCAATGTTAGATATGCGGTTCACCCTCAAGCAGTCTCGCATACATTGAACTGACTGGAAATGTCGGCTGACAATTTTTATGTGGCGAACATTAGCGTTTTGTAGCTTGCGCCCTATACTTATATAGGCAATACAATTAAACAATAATTGATACTGCAAGTGGGCTGTGATAACAATTCCTAAATCAAGTTTGCGAGCTTGAAGTAAACAATTCAACCTATTGTATTTAACCAGTCGTCGGACGACATAGCAAAACAACCGCCTGTCTCATGCACTGACGCGTTTTAAACTTTCATGATCACCATCAGAGTACGACGGCAAAATGACTAGCAATGACTGGCAAGTTGTTTAATAAAAGAAAAAAATAGGTACTTATTAAAAATTAAAACTGATCTGGCATTCTTCATCATTTACTGAAGCTAGTATTTAGTTTTGTATCATGTAATCGTCTTTTCCTTCTTATCGAAATTGCCGTGTTTCAAATAGAGTCTAGTCATGTTTCCACCCGTATTTCATTAATCAAGAAATCTTTTGATTTAATTTCGCTAAATTATCTAATCAATCTTGTTAATCTATTTAGATTACCTAGGGATATGCCTCTGCAGCCATCCAGGTTAAATTTGTATCCGTTTCCACTATATGACGTGCACGTCCGCCTAGTAACATATTCGTTTTTTCACGTAGATTTATGTTCCTTTTTTTACCCTAATTGATTTGATTTGAAATTAAGAAGCACACACGAGTAAATATCCTTCCTTTAAATTTCTCTTTATAATTATGGATTCTTTCTTGTTAATTTCACATCAGGAAATATAAATTCACACAATAACTTCTATTCAATTTTGAATTAGAGTACGTTAAACCGATTATCTCAGTTCAATTCTTGTAGTCGTTCTGTATTTATTGATTGAGGTTCCTTATAGAGTTTAAGAATTATTATTTAACTTTTATGTTGAAAATCGACATGACTTGTCTTCAACGGAAAATCTGATTAAATTTTTAATTGTTGATTAATTAGAACTTCTTTTTTTATTGAATTAATTATTACTAAATTTTGCCCAAATTATCCTGGCATGAATTTACAGCTAGTGTATCGGATCTACACGACTCGCCTTAACTAGCGAGGTTATACATTTGTGTAAAGCAGATCACATATTAGGAATAAAACAACTAGTCAGATGTGCGCAACCTGGCAATTATATGCTATAACTGCAGTTGCACTTGGATGAATGTGTACGCGCTTGCAATTATATTTATCTTATAAATTCGCAGTTATAAGCACGCGCACACACAAACTTACAGAATGAATTTTTACTATATTCAAGGCTGCGATCTTGATATAAACATCCAAACATATATGCGCATACAATTATCGGTTTAAATAAATAATGTTAGATTGCAGAAAAGGCAATTCATCCAGGAGACCGGTTACGTCCTAATTGGGAACTCATCACGTACTGTCCAAAATTTGCTGCGGACATGGCTCGAAATTGGGCCCGTCTGCTTCAGAATCGTACGTTCTCACCACTAAGCCACTTAATAAAGCGAAAGAGGTCAACTGAATGAATTTCCTTTAAGTGTGACAGAGTGGCTCAGTTGTTAGACCAACAGATTCCGAAACAGAAGTGCCCAGGTTCAAGCTATGTCCGCGGCAAATTCTGGACATTACGTGATGAGTTCCGAAAAAGGACGAAAACAGTCTACCGGAGGAATTTCCTTTTCTTCACTATACAATACTTATTTTATACTGACAAATGTCTGTACATAATGGGTCAAATGTTTATATCAACATCACAAACTCGATTATAGTAACGGTTATCACCGCGCGCGTAGCCATTTTTCGTTTAATTATAAAAATGAATGTTTGTTTAGTTAAATGTAGGAAATTTGCTTGGAATCACTTTGACGTCACGTATGTAAACACAGGCTTGCAGTATCTGTATTATTTAACCGAATGCTTCTCCATTGTTGAAAAACTTAGATATAAAGGCATGACGCAAAGTTACTTAGAGAAATGTCAGTAATAGTTATGAGCATTACCCAAAAGTTTAAAGGAAGCCATTTAAACGATATGTCAAATTGTTTTATTGCTTGTCTAAAATAAATGTTTTGAGTGGATTTTTGAACGTGGCACTCGAAGATCAATGCCAAAAACAATTGATAAGACCAGAATATTATTTCAAAGGCATTAACAGTTAAATTAGTAGATTAAAAAATTTTAATAATTATTTTCTTTCAAATTTAGGTCAATGCGTTTGAAAACGAGAATGAACCACGCTTCCTTGGACTACAACAGGAGTGTAACTCACATAATTTGTTTAATAGTGGTCTTTCGAAATACACGACGACATTTGACGTTCAGAGACAACATTATCTAAGCAATAATTGTAAATTAGATCAACCAATAAACCCTGATGATGCTAATTTGACGAGAAATAATTCTGCAACAATAAACGTGTTTGACAAGAAACAATCCAGCACTTCTGATGTTTCGAATTCATCTACATCTTCAAGCAACTCAAAAACGTCGTCTTATTCATCCAAAGAATACAACGACCAATACTCTTATGGTGCATTCCGTACTATGAAAAAGCTCAAGCAAATTGGAAACTTACCTGAAGAAATGGTTGATACGAATATAATGATTCCAGAATCTTCATGCAAAATATAAATATGTTATTAAAAATTTATGTTAATCGATCTTTCAAAATATAACTAAATAGTCTGACAAAACGTTTTCTAGTAAAGAGAAAGATGTTATTTTAAATCATTTTTTGTTCGTCGAATTTGCCGTTCGTCTGATGTTTATAAACTAAAAATTCCTTCGCCAGATGTAATTCCAAGCATAGATAAAGTCATAACTATTTATTTCTGTGTATATATATACTTATTTATTCATTTATTTGTTCACTTATACGTATTTTACATAAAAATTGAACATTTACAATGAAACATGCTGTATTGCAGTATTGTTCTATTAATCTACAAATAGGCATTAGGCTAATTTAAAATTTATTCGTCTGCAAATTCGTAAATAATGAAAAACAAAAATTTACTTTTTAAATTGACGTTAACCTTAAGATGACCTTTACTAGTGAAATATGTCTAGCTCGCGAAAATATAAAAGATTATGATACACTTTAATGCAATTGTCACTACTATTTAATAGGAACATCAACTTATGAGTAAAAGACGATGGGTTATTCCTACATTGAGATTGTAGTCTGAAATTATGATTTATGCTCGGAAGTATTGGTCGTACATATAGAAATAGCAGAGACACTATTTATATAAAGTTGAATTGCAGATAAATGTTTAAATTGCCTGTCCTGTCACATTGAATTAATTAGAAACAGAATAGTATCTTGTTTTAAAGTAAATTATTTCTACTTATTAGAGAAAATCGCGGGATCTTATCTAAGAAAATGTAGGAAGAATGTCCCCAAACAGCGCCTTGCAAGGATTGCTGTTAATAAATTCATACGCAGTACCCTTCCAACGTTGAAAGATAATAGGAAGTTTGTCAGATACAAGAAGCTTTTCTTCGTCATTTTCTCATCATCTATCTAATAATTACTTTGTTTATATAGTTTCTCGATAGGTCAACCGAACAAAAAAATAAACTTGGATGAGTGGTTAAAAATAAGATCATTTATGTCATTTACATGCGTCACCTCCCTTTCAGGATCAGTGCCGAATATACCACTACTGTTCTCTTAAATCAGCCTGAAACGCACGCTGAGGCATTGCGCTTGTATTGAAGGTTGCATACTTAAATCATTAGATGATCCAATATTACGAACTCCATATTTCAATTTTATTTTTAAATGGCCTTTCGAGATATATTAATTTGTCCATTTGTAGATATATGCGGAAAAAACCAGAAAATAACTTTGCATGTATTTAATCAATTTATTTTACATCTTCGCGCACTTCGGAGGTATTACGAATTTGATTGAAGCTCAGACTACAAATGAATTAATTAATGCGTATACCAATTCAATAGAGAAAATAATTTTCTAAGTAGACCGATGACTATGCTATATTTGCTTAAAGTTACTGCTTAATTATCACCAGATGGAATTTTTCAGGAAAACAACGTTTAAAAACCGGCCTGTTCTGTCCGACCAGTTGCCGAAATGTGATCTTCGCCACATCTAGATAGTGCATGTTGATTGCGTTTCCCGAGACGCACACTCGGAAGACCACTTACCAGCGACTTTATTGGATCTCTTACAGAACAAAATCGGAAGAACAGCCCCTCATGGCGGCGTGTTTTTCTTTTCCACCGAATACGAACTAGACTAGTGCATGAGCGTGAAACTTAACTTGTACTCATGGAAAATCGGTTAAGTTGAGAAGCCTAGTTAATTTGAGCTTATAAGACTAGGCTCGCCTGACGCATAATGTTTTGGAGACCGACAGCTGTAGTCAGATACACACACACAAACATATATATATATATATATATATATATATATATATATATACTTATGAGAGTTATATATTTTTTATATTAAATCTGTAACAAAATACAATATAACGAAATTATATAATAATAATATCAATGTTCACATTGGCGGAATTACTTAGTTTCAAATATTGTTACGAATAAAGTTCGCACAGAACCAATTAATATTTCTCTTTTGGATAAAATTATAACAGTTTTTTTTCATTTAGGATCATAATTACAAATAATTTGTCGTAAATAAGTTGGTTAGTCAGATTTACGGACGCGTTTTTTATTATTTTTCAGCTTTTTCTAGTTGATAGCTCTGCAATTAAAGGCTATTGTGAATTTTGTGAAGTAATTTGGAACAAACAGACAATCTGAAATTATATACATTCGCTGGTACATTTATTAATAGATAGAAACCGAGGTTATCCTATCCCGTTGTGCTACATTACTCTATATTTGGGTGAGGATTGTTGGAAAATAGGACGGTAAAATCTCCTAATGTGGGAAAATAGGAGGCTACAACCACCTATATGTAGAATGTTAGGACACTATATATATATTATGTATATTCTTCATCCTCATCCTAATCGGCGTAGCTTTTAAATTCAAATGGCCACAATTTTAGCCTTTATTCCTAATGTGGTGCATTTATCTACCATCTTCACTATTCTATAATAGCTCCACATTTATATATAGCGCTAGTACCTGGTTAGATGTATATTTTTTGTTGTGGAGATCTAATATGTATGCAAATATGTATAAGGAATTAAGAACGTATTGAAATTGCAGTTATAATAGGATCACATGAATATGTCAAAGGCAACATGATCAGAAGTTATGACCTGATGCACATACGTGTGTATTTTTCAATATATGAAAAATTATTATGAAGGTGCACATGAATAGCCCATACAAACAGACTCGTTTATCATTCCTTCAAAATTCTTTAATTAATTTTTTTTAAACTATCCGAGGTGAAACAGGACATTTTTGTGCTACACCACACGTATTATTCTTGACAATTCCGGCGAGATATACCGGTTTCAAGGAAATTTGTTTTTCTCCACTCTTTCATTGAACGAAATTCTCGCAAAGACACACGGGTTGGGCTGACACAATTTCCACACTCAACGTTCTGAGAATTTTTTATAAACGTATCTTCATTAGCAAAAGTACTAAAATCAAGCTTGCTACCATCCCCGCCCATCCGTAGATCATATGTCTGACATTAGTTATCGATTTAACTTTTGGTGAAAAATATCTGCATAATATGTATAATTATAGAATAAATTAACTCAGATCTAATCTGTGATCCAACGCCTAACATTATTCAATTTTAATTATACCTTGTGAAATCTATTGCTAAATTATAGTACAGCTAACCTGCGTGATTGTCTCTGATCTAATTAAACAAACATTGGTTGCGCGAGCGGTGAGAACAATGACATTTAATGAAGGTTGCTATCTTGTTATAAAAACCTGACCTATTATGTTCATTCATTTATCAGTATAAACTAATTGCTGTATAGTGTAGAAAAGGAAATTCATCAAGTAGAGCGTTGTCGTCCTTTTTGGGTTCCACCTCTGATCTAAAGACCTTCGTGTATATTCCGCTTGTATACAAGTCCATTTTATCAACATTTATAGTCAAGAATCTATATCTGGGAAATAAGTAAAATTCCATCCCTAAATCTGTATACCTGAGGAACTTGCTGATCGGACACTAAGATGCACCGTAATCAAAGCATCTACCTGGCAACTTTGCCGTGTAAATGAATACCTATCTACTGCTGATATTATTGAAGTTTTACTAAATGAATATCACGATTCATACATATGCTAATTTGCTTTTATCTTAAACTCAGCTGGCACCTATTTATTGGTTTTCACCCATTTAATTATCACACAAAATCTGCCTAAGTTATACAATATCTCAGTTAAATCTTAATTTTTATCGCAAGCTGTTTTTATGGCAGCACCCACTTCGTGGTCCACAGATTTCGTTAGCACATACTGATGCTAAATTAAGATTTAGTATCTGAAAAATATGTTTGATTTAAAGCTTTTAACAAAGTCTCATGCAACTATCGCTTTATATTTTTGTGCTCGCAATAAAATAGATACGAATACCTTTTTTAGATTAGCGCGCAATTTGCGACTTTACCATCTGTATGTGTTTCAAATGACGCGCAAAATCGTGCTCAATCGAGAGTAGCATTCTTACTAAAAAAACCCGTCACCCTCTAGATCTTGGTTAAAGTGAATAACGGCAGCAAAAATTTCCAAGAAGCTCTCGGTCGAACGAATTGTATTATTTATATGTATTCTGCGACTTTCTAGTAACAAAATGCAACTATATCAAATTAATAACCGTATAGTTTGGATAAGTTTGAGCCTGTGAAAAGGTCGGATGCATCAGTCGCTAAGTCAGAGGAAATATTAGCTTGATACAGCAAGTGGTGCCTGTATATTTTCTATAGGACTTCTTGTGTCCTTTCAGTCTTGGTGATTCGTTTCCCTAACGGTTCTGAACCTTGAATAATTTGTCGACTTATAGCGCTTTCGATTATTCGTGACCTCTTTGTAGCCTAGATTTAAATGACATTACCTGACTGGAATTTAAAGATAATAATCTTATAATCTGGTATAGATTTCAACAAAAGGTGAAATGTACTCTCTTTTTGTTTGTTAGCTTTCTGACACTTGTAAAATAACTTATTTAAAATAAGTCAGTGTGCAAAAATATTTCTGAACTAAAGTTTGCGAAATTTAAATTAATAGAGAAAAGTATATTGTACACATGTAATAACTACTCAGAGCGCTGTGTAAGTCAAACTAGCTGATTGCAAAAATGTAATCAAATCTAATTGGATAATGAATAGCTGGCCAAAAAAACATTTTTGCAATTGATGAACACATTCTTATTGAAAAATCACACTCGTAATCAAATGTATTTCCAGGTCTTTTTTGAAGAAAGAAATGAAAATTAGTTACACAATTTGCAAGCTCTCAGATGGACATAAACTGGTGAATTGCGCGTGTATATAAGTGGCTCTATATTTCCGTCTCCCAATTATTATTTGCTGTTACATTATGCGTGTACTAAATCCAGTATGTTACCTTTAGCTTTTCAAAGTTTACCATGTGCAGTACCAGATATTTCTATCGAGCTCGGAGAAGGCAAAATGTAAATTTCTTTTCTATCACTGTATTTTAATTACCTACTTTAGAGATAATTCTCTATTATTCGAAACAAGTTTGCGAGCTTGAAATAAATACCAATCCTATTCTATTTAACCAGTCGTCGAACAAAATAGCAAAAACACCGCCATTCGCAAGCAATGATGAGTTTCGACCTTCCATAATCATCATCAGAGTACAATGGCAAACTGATTAGCGAGGCCAAACCGCAATGCATATATAGAGGCGGCAAAATTAGGTATGTGGCTCTCACCTCAAGTAGTCTCGCGTGCATTATACTTGACTAGAAATGTTGGCTGCACAATTTCTAAGCAATCATGAATATAAACATTATGTAGCTTTCGTCACATATATATAGGCAATACAATGAAACAATAGTTGATTGCGCGGGTGATGATTACAATAATTTAATTCACGTTTGCGAGCTTGAATTAAACATCAATCCCTTTATAGTTAACCAGTCGTCGAATAACATAGCAAAACTACCGCCAATCGCCCTAACTCCCTCTATTCTCTATTGTTTGCAGTAAATTTCCGTGGTTTGGGTTTTAGAGTTTCTAATCAATTGTTTTATCTTTATATGTTGGACTAGAAGTCAATAAAATTGCACTCTCTCAAATGTTCCACATTCAACGTCCTAACGTTTCTTCTCGTATTGTTTTTCCTAATGTTTGGATTCAATTTCATGTATGAACTACTAATTACACTTTCATGCATAGTCTAACCATCTATTCTAACATTTATATCAAAGCATTTAGTCTTCTACTAATAAATTTTTCAGAAATCTGTTATGAATTATTTAATGCAAACATCTGGGAGAAAATGGCACACCTACTTAAGAGAAATGCGTAAGTTTAAATATTCAAGCAAATATTTTTCATATAAAAATTAAATTCCTAACCGTACAAGGAATGACAATGAATTTAGACGATTTTAATGTAAATGTTAACACCGGATTTGTACTAGTTCATTTTCCGGATTGAGTAAATTGCAAATTGTAGATGAATCCGAAACTCCTCGTCAAGGCAGCAAGAATTTGGTGGCGTTGAATTTTACGTCTCTTTTGTCTATCATCTTAACAAGTCACATTACTGATTAACGGTAGACAAACTTAGTATGCTTAAAACATTTTTTTTTAAATGTTGTCTTATCTATACTAAAGATATATACGACAGGCTCCTGCGACGACAATGTATTTCGGAAACTTCGAAGCACGTGTGACTGACTATAGTCATACTGTATCTCGTCATTTCCCCCTTTATGCTGGTAACTCTTCCAAGGTTGTGTCAATGTAATGATCATTTATGGTCGACATTTTCAAAATCATTTTCTTTCTTTCCAGCCGACATTCCGGCTGCAGCATTTAGTCTTATCTAAAGTACGAAAATGAACCATGTCTGTTTTAGCATGTATACTTCACTTTTAACCAAATTTTGAGTAGATTGTGAAAATAGACCTTGACAGCCTCACAAGTACGCAGCATGACCATGAGAGCTGGCAGTCATGCTTCAACCTTGCGTTGCTGATCGTGTGCACTTTGCAGAAATTTTCAAGAAGTGCTGATTTGTCTCCTTACTCCAAAGGATTCCACATCATTTGTTGTAACCACTGGAAATGGGTTTCGAGCTAATCTTAGATGTCTGGCTACGTTTTTGAACTTAATTTCCAGTACAATTCGTCAGGAATCTAATAACACACGGTACAGTGCTTAACCATCAATTTTAAAAAAGGTGGTGCGTGAGCAATGTACTGTATGTTACTAGGTTCCTGAGGAATGATACTGAAAATAAGGCGCCGAAACGTAGCCAGACAAACAAGATCGAACCCTATTTCCAGTGCTTAGTACGAATGGTGTGGAAGCATTGAGTGAGAGGACGAATCAGCATGCAGCCATCTCGTAGACAAAATCAATGCGTACAGGGAAATGAAGATCAATTGGTTTACGGCGGAACTTGGAGTGCAGTTCATCTACTCACCAAGAAAATCATGAATACGTTTAAGGGGAAGTTTCGCATCGCGCAACCAAAAACAATTTTCGAGGAAAGCTCTTAACTGCTTCCAGACCGATAACACTGAATTGGTGCGTGTCTGTCACTTTTCTCCAGCGGTGTGTTTGTATTGAACACTTTTTAAAATTTGTTATGCCCTGATGCACGACGATTGTCCGACAGACGTTATATACATTTCTAGCATAAAATTACTATGCATACTTTTATCAACTGTTTTTATTTAAGAACAGGGTTTTTGTTGCTAAGTTACACTGTTTGATATTCCTGGTTTCCTTTGCTCATTAAAATGATTAAAGGATACCCTGACGTTTATTGTTTCCTTTTCCGAACACATCATCAAAGATTTCGCAAAATATACGAATGGAATAATGCAAGTGTTGCATATTTGTGATGATCTGGGGAAATCTCTGATTATGTGTTCGGAAGAGAGGAAACGGAACATCACTTTATTCTTTAATAGATTCTGTGAAAAAATAAAATCGTGAATATAAACTTTAATGTCCATAATCGGACTCAAATTTACATAGTAGCACATTTCTTTACTCAAAACCCTCTATGAGGCCGATTGGTTAACTCTAGTGAAAACTTAGTGTTGCATTATTCCTCAAATCCTGAGTAGCCCTTCTGAATCCTATAACATACTTATCAGATACGATTAAAATTATGAAACATTGGATAAATTTTATTTGAAGATCCCGAGTTTATTAGTTAGAGAAATAAACCCGTGGCTCCATAGTGTTTTGTTTTGCTTATAGCGACAGTTTTATTTAAGCTAAAATGTAAGTGTCTCTGGAGAAGCTTATCCAACGAATGTCGCAAGATATCTCAATTAATTAATGTTATGGATAGCTGGTAACAGGATGTTGTTAAACCCAATTAATCACTTTTGATCATATTTTTCAATAATGAAAACTATAGGGACATTTAGAATTTTATCACATTAACTGAATATATTCTGAGCGCAGTCAATAGCAGATTTGTGCTTGGTGACCGTTTTCGTTAACAGTACAGTATCGTCAATGTTATTGGCTTCAGAAGTTCATAAATTCAGTAACTGTCTTCATCCACATATATCAATCTTCATTTTAATCATTCTCAAAAATTTAGACGGATAATGGATAGTCCCGTTTATTTATCAGAACCCGCTTTATGTTTAATTCTAGCCAAATTTTGTTAAATGTCACCATCTCTTTGACATGGTGCAGCTTCAATAACAACTTAGATTGTAATACTTAGAGGATTGATTTTTTTCAAAATCGGTTCAATTTCACGGGAGTTTGAGAAGAAGCAGATAGAAAGTTGGGCAGTTGTATTTTTATTACTTTGGTTTCTAGTAGAAGCTAGCAGGAATATTTTAGTTTCTCAAATGAGACATGACAACGAATCGCGGATCGGCGAAGTTGTAAGGTGTGCCATTCTCTTTTTCACGGATAAAAATAGGAAACAAATTTGCATTTTAGCTAAATTGGTTTTAGAGTGTATGCATTTAAATGCATAGTTAAATGATTTTACAATATTTGGTTTTCTGTCAACGGAATTGCACGATTTTACTGAAGTAGCTCCTGTTATCCAAACGTTTTAATGTTAAAAGGGATTTGAACTGATCGAAATTCGGATTACCTCCACTGTCATATGTAAAAGACAACAATTTTGGTCAGTCAAATGTGTGAAAGCAAATCACGAATGGCGTGCTTTACCTTGGTTTTAATTTTGTGATTTCGCAAAATATTTCACTAAATTAACCTGGTGCTTCTAGAATGATGCCACAAATAAAACGTACTGCTCAAATATCTAATTTTGATGTATTTCCCGATTTGAAAAAAAATTCTATGGATATTACGTATAATTAAATGAACATTGGTTGCGCGGGCGGTGATAATAATTACTTTAATCAAAGTTGCGATCTTGATATAAACACCTCTTCCTATATGTCCATTGATTTGTCAGTATAAAAATGGTATTTTATATTGTTGAAGAGGCAATTCATCTAGTAGTCCAATTTCATCTTTATTGGGATCTCATCAGGTTCTGGCCAGATTTTACCGCGGTTGAAAGGCTAGAACCTAGGTACGTCCGTGTAGAGTAACAAATTCCAAAGTAGACGCGCCCAGGTTCGAACCATATCCGCGGCAAATTATGCAAAGTTCTTGATGAGTTTCCCATAAAGGCAAAACCGGTCAACTGGATGAACTGCTTTTTTAACTCTAGAAAATTCTTAGTTTATACTGAAAAGGGATGTACACTATTGGTCAGGTGTTTATATCAAGATCACAAACTAGATTATAAAAATCAAAGTATGTTGTTTCACCTGTAATTTACGTTTGCAATGAATTATTATGTTTGCCATCTCAGTTGGCAAAAGAAGTTCTACAATGATTAGATTTTTAAGAATTTATTTAATTAAAAATTCTCTTTATGGCATGTACCGAAGCACTATTATTCTACGTTTTTCGGTAGTATATGAGAGTAACCTAAAGCACTTATTATCTAACTTGGACATGTATAAAAGAGAAAATATTGACAATTAGTTCATCACTTAATAATTAAGGTACAATTTAACCTCATTTAGCATGCTGCTAGGAAACCTGAATGGTAACTCCAGTATCTGAAATTATTTCTCTTGAATACATAATTTCAGTCAAAATCCAAAATAAGACTGGGTTTTAAAAAGCAAACTGTTTTTTCTTTCGCGCATTATCATGTTTTAATAATTCGCGTAGGGTTACTTCAACTAGAGCGTTTCTCTTTTGACCAAATTTAACTACTACTTTTAGAGAAAGCTGTTTTTTGGCCTCACAATAGGCAATTGGTATATCGTATTGTGAACCTAGTAATATATGTGTTCATATAAGAGAAAAAATGTATGCACAGATTCGCATGAACGAAAAATATAATCGCATCTGCACATGTGTTTGGGGCTTACTGGCGCCTCTTGATTAGGAACTGGTAAAATTCCCTAAATCCACTATACATTCATTCAAGAAATCTGAGACAGTTGGACGGTACATCCAATCCTGCTAACTTTGGTATATTGTTCTCATCCTTTTCAAATTAATTTAGTTAATTAATTAAGTTACTAGGTACGCCAAATCTAATAGGAATATTTATATATATATATATATATATATATATATATATATATATATATATATATATATATATATATATATATATATACATATATACCTTTATTATGTCTGCTGCCTTCGAATGTTATTAATAGTATATATATATATATATATATATATATATATATATAATATGTAGTAAGTTGACTTTGTAGTCGCATTGTCGAAGATGTTAGCCCTACTTCTGAATATTAATACATTCGGATATGGGATTACATCGTCCAATTGTACCTCATTCCTCACCTAAATATATGGTGGATATAGGGCATAAGATCGGCTCCTACTGATGAGTCGCCAGAAAGTACGAAACGAATGAAAACATGAGATTATCCTTTCCTTTCATGCAGACTTTTTTCCTTCTGGTTATATTTGATTCAATTTGTTATTAGGAGTGCAATACATAATATATATATATATATATGTTCTTCGCAACAAACGGTAGCTAACAATCATATATTTAATTAAACGGTGTCACTATTATCGTGAAAATTGATAACCAATGACCATCGAGTCCAAAGTTTATTAGTTTGCTCGATTCAAATGTGATTAAAATAGATTTTCCCCCAATTCTGATGAATCCAGCCTTTATTAAATCATTGATAATCCCCATAAAAGGCCTGGTATATATTAGAGGTATTTTCCATTATTTAGTTTACTTCATAACTGCTTAAAAACAATTTCGTTGAGGTGATTTCACTGTCCAACAGTCCAACATTCCATGACAATAATATATTGGGAATAGAGCGCAGTACCAGCTTCTACTTATATGCAGCCAATAAGCACGAAACGCATATTTACAGTTTAATTCATAATGACTGTCATATATCATTTTTATTATATTTGAAATAATGTTAATAGATATGTAATATATAATGAAAAATTGTATATATATGTATATGTATATATATATCAGTTCTCCGCAAATATAATATTTCACTATAAAAATGGGCATTAACTCTCAGAAGTGTGCACGAAATTTTTTATTTCATCAGCATATGGATGATTTAAATCAGGCACCAATTTATATCGAATATTGAATGGAAGTGCTTCCAGTGTGCATTATATCGTCAGATTTGGCATAGCAATTTTGAAATGAAATTAATTTCGGTTGCAAAACTTTCTGAGTTAGCTGATTGAATAAGTTTTGATTAAATTATTTTTGTATATTTCAAAGTCAAGCTTGAGAGCTTGAAGTAAAAGCCAATCCTATTGTATTTAACCAGTCATCAAACAACACAGCAAAATTATCGGCAGTCCCAAGTACAGACGCGTTTCGAATTTCCATGATCATCACCAGAATACGCCGGTAAAATGACTAACGAGGATCAAACCTCAACGTATATACATGTAAAGCACAATTTATATGAGGCTTTTAACTCTAGTAATCTCGCATAGATTGTACATGACTAGAAATATCAGCTGCATAATTTCCATGCAGTCACGAGCATTAACATTTTGCAGCCGCAAATATATATATATATATATATATATATATATATATATATATATATATATATATTCATTGTACCCTTTTCATGTGCAAAAACAAAAAGAAATTTTTATCAGATATAAGAAAATTTTCTTTCGCATGGTCTTCTCAAATATCTACTCGTGAACATATCTTTATATATAAATTGGAAAGCAAAACAAGATAGAAATACGTGAACAAAGCGAGTGTGAAAATTAGAAACCAATCAAATTGCGTGCGTCACATCCAGTTCAAACTCAATGCTTGTACGTGCTTCTTCTGTTTACATAAATCCGGCTGCAATTTGTTTATCCATAAGGCTTCGTATGTGGCTAGCTCCCTTTTGTTTCTGCATTAGTAATTACTTTGAATGCTACGTCTGGAGAACATACGTGCGTTGTTTCGATGATGTGTTGCGCAATAGCTTTTTGTGTATTCACCATTTGATTTAAAACAGGCGTTCAAGTTGCAATGTTCTCTCATTCGAGTAATTAACAGTCTGGTCGATCGGCCTACGTAAGTTGATCGACAACTTGTGCATGCATATTGGTAAATAATTTTTGATATCGACATTAACGGCTGTTTCTCTTTGATTGCTGGTAAAGGCAAGTGTGTTACCCTAAATAACACCCGTAGTTTGGCTGCATTAAATGTGCCTGTCAATGCTGCTTCAACTTTATTTTTTGCCATTCGGGAAACTGCATCCCCCTTAAATGGGATGTTTAGGTACACGGTTTTCTTCTCTGGCCCATAGTACGTCTGTTTCTGGTTAACTCCCCTTTAATAATTGATTCAATTAATTGTCTGGGATAGCCATTAGACATTAAATCGTTAATTGCTTTATTACATTCATTTTCTTTATAATCTTCACTAACCAACCTGTCAATTCTTGAAAAACAACCACGAACTGTTGATAATTTATATTGAAATGGCACAAAACTGCTGTAATGTAAATACTGTGCAGACCATGTTGGTTTATGGTAAATTGTTCTGTTTAATTTACCATTAGTTTCTTTCTTTAATAGTACATCTAGGAAAGGTAGACAGTCATCTTTCTCGTGCTCTGACGTGAAACCGATATTCTTATGTGCTTTGTTGAAACTTTAAAGCAATGTTCGTGATTGCGACCTGTTCTTAAGTACAAGAAATATATCATCCACGTACTGTATATATTGAGCACATTTACTTATGTCACTCTTTAATGATGTATTTTCTAGGTGCCCTAGAAAAATCTCAGCCAACACTGGAGATAAGGGGCTTCCCATTGCGACAACATCAGTCTGTTTGTAGATGCTTCCATTAAAACGAAATCGTACGTCTTTCGTGCATAATAAGATAAGCTTGCGTAGAGTGTGACCTGGCACCGGCGATGGTAATATATCGTGTTCTACCGCTTTGACTATAATGTCAATGGTTTCATCAATTGGAACATTTGTAAACAAAGACGTAACATCAAAAGATACCATAATCTTGTTTTAACATTTATATCTTGAATTTTGTTTACAAACTCAAACGAATCGGCAACCGAATGATTACCTAGTAGTTTACGCAATGGTTCAAGTAAACGAACTAGCCATTTAGCTAGTGCATGAAACGGAGAATTTACCATTGATAAAATTGGCCTCATAGGACAACCTCTTTTGTGTGTTTTTGGTAATCCGTACATTATTGGTGTAGATGATCCAACTGGCTTGAGCTTCTGTGCGGTGGCCTCATCAATAAATCCGGCATCTGTCAAAATCTTAATTTCATTAATTACTTTGCGCTCCACCTTGTCTAATTCATCTGATTTATCGTCTAGACGTGTGAATTTTGTATTGTCATTTAACACGTTTTCCATCTTTTGTACGTATTCAGATTTGTCCATTATAACTACGCTCTTTCCTTTATCAGCGCGTAGTATTTTGATGTCTGCATTTCTGCTGATATTTCTAAGTGCATTTAGATGCTGCTGTGTCAGCGCATGCTGCTCTGCACATTTAGACGATTTCAAGTGTGAAGACGTACAATTTCGTTTTAATGGAAACATCTACAAACAGACTGATGGTGTCGCAATGGGAAGCCCCTTATCTCCAGTGTTGGCTGAGATTTTTCTAGGGCACCTAGAAAATACATCATTAAAGAGTGACATAAGTAAATGTGCTCAATATATACGGTACGTGGATGATATATTTCTTGTACTTAAAAACAGGTCGCAATCACGAACATTGCTTCAAAGTTTCAACAAAGCACATAAGAATATCGGTTTCACGTCAGAGCACGAGAAAGATGACTGTCTGCCTTTCCTAGATGTACTATTAAAGGAAGAAACTAATGGTAAATTAAACAGAACAATTTACCATAAACCAACATGGTCTGCACAGTATTTACATTACAGCAGTTTTGTGCTATTTCAATATAAATTATCAACAGTTCGTGGTTGTTTTTCAAGAATTGACAGGTTGGTCAGTCAAGATTCTAAAGAAAATGAATGTAATAAAGCAATGAACGATTTAATGTCTAATGGCTATCCCAGACAATTAATTGAATCAATTATTAAAAGGGGAGTTAACCAGAAACATGACGTACTGTGGGCTAGAAAAGAAAACCGTCTACCTAAACATCTCATTTAAGGGGATGCAGTTTCCCGAATGGCACAAAAGAAAGTTGAAGCAGCATTGACACGCACATTTAATGCAGCCAAACTACGAGTGTTATTTAGGGCAACACACTTGCCTTTACCAGCAATCAAAGAGAAACAGCCGTTAATGTCGATATCACATATTATTTACCAATATACATGCGCAAGTTGTCGATCAACTTACGTAGGCCGATCGACCAGACGGTTAATTACTCGAATGAGAGAACATTGCAACTTGAACGTACAAGCATTGAGTTTGAACTGGATGTGACGCACGCAATTTGATTGGTTTCTATTTTTCACACTCGCTTTGTTCACTTATTTCTATCTTGTTTTGCTTTCCAATTTATATATAAAGATATGTTCATGAGTAGATATTTGAGAAGACCATGCGAAAGAAAATTTTCTTATATCTGATAAAATTTCTTTTTGTTTTTGCACATAAAAAGGGTACAATGAATTTTATTAAAGCTCGCATTTCAAAAGAATATATATATATATATATATATATATATATATATATATATATATATATATATATATATATATATATATATATATGCGCGGATGGTAATAAATATTATTTAAGTCTAATTTTCGAGCTTGACGTAAACACCAATCCCATTGTATTTAACCAGTCGTAGAACAACATAGCAAAACTGCCGTTGGTCGGAATGGGTTTAGTGTTTACTTCAAGCTCACAAACTTGATTTAAAGAATTGTTACTACCACCCGCGCAATCAGTGCTTGTTTAATTGTATTGCCTGTATATGTATATGTCGCAAAATCTGCAAAACGTGAATTTTCGTGACTGTATAGAAATTGTGCAGCTGACACTTCCAGTCAAGAACAATGCATGCAACACTAATAAAGGCGAGAGCCGCATATCTAATTTTGGTTTCCATTTATAAGCGTTGCTGTTTCATCCTCGCTAGTCAGTTTGCCGTCGTACTCTGATGATGATCATGAAAGATCGAAAAGCGTCAGTACGTATGACTGACGGTAGTTCTGCTATGTTGTTCGGCGACTGGTTAAAAACAATGGGATTGGTGTTTACTTTAAGCTCGCAAACTTGACTTGACGAATTGTTACCACCCGCAGCGCACACAATGATTACTTAATTTGGCTGTATTTATTATAATCAAGGTTGCGGTCTTGATATAAACACCTGACCCATTAATTGCTTACATATGTCAGTATAAACTAAGAATTGTACAGTGCAGAAAAGGCAATTTATCTGGTAGACTGGTTTCGTCCTTATTGGGAACTCATCATGTACTGGCCAGAATTTGCCGCGGACAGGAGTCGAACATGGACACGTCTGCTTCGGAATCTGGTGCTCTAACCACTGAGCCATCCTGTTGCATGGCTGTATTTATCTCATTTGCTTTACTAAAATTAATCACAAGGCACAATAAAGTCTGTTGCGATTGTGTGCGCAGATAAATGGAAAAGCGTATATAATCCTATGCATTGTAATGGCTAAGAATAAATAAAATATGGTTAAAAGGTTGCATAAAAAGTAGTATGTAAAAATTTAGGCAATTAGTTTATTGAACTATTATTTAAAAAGTGCATATTTAACCTTTAAACACTATTTGGAGTAATGACAGAGAATACTTTAATTCTAAGTATCGCAATAACATTTTAATATATATATATATATATATATATATATATATATATATATATATATATATATATATTGATCAGCAAAGTGAAGCTTCACATTAGGTATCCAAAATATTTCAATTATTTAACGAATATTAAAACTTTAGCATTCTGCAACATTAGCAAAATTTCAGCGTCAGGAAATTAAACCCGTAATAATTTCGTCTGCAGTCTTACAGCGCATCCTCTATGCCGGAAAACGAAGCATTGCTTGTCATTTTTTAAGTTTTAGAAACATTTACTTATTCTTTTCAGTCGCTTTTTTGAAAGAAATTCCATGGTAACCGTTTTCGAATTGAATTCCCAACTTTATATATGCCTTCATGGTCGATATGACACAGAAATTGACTGACATATAATCTCAGTTTATATATTACGCCTGGTTAGTCTATATTTTGGCATCCATAACAAAAGGAAGACGTTCTCTCGCCGAAGACTGAAGACTGCGTCATTCAATGTAGTGTAAAATATGTAATCCTTTGTGCCAGAAAGCCCCGCATTACTTTGAAAATTTTAAATTTTATTCGAGCATAACTTTTTTGGTTAGTATTTTCTTCAAAAGATCTACAAATTATATAATTAAACAATCGTTCATTGCGTGGGAGGTAATCAAAATCAATTAAGTCAATAGTGCGGGCTTGATATAAACACCAATCCTGTAATATATACTTTGTAGATATAAAATAATCATTGCATAACGTATAAAGACTATTCATCCAGTAGATCGATTTCGTAATTATTGGAATCTCTACAAGTATTGCCCAGAATTGTTCAGCGGAAAGGTCTCGTACCTGAGTACGTTTTCCGCAAAGTCTGTGAATCTATTCACCGCGCCACACTGCTGCGTGATGTATGTTCTATAATAGAAGAATGTTCGAGGCTTGTTTGAATTTTAGTTAAAAAGAGATGCCATATAGGCTCCAAATAAAAGAAATGGCTATTCAAAATATAGAAGTTTTCATAAAACTGAAATTTTGTGTAGCATGTTCTAGAGTGGCCCAGTGATTAGAGCAACAGGCCGAGAACAGAGATGCCAGATTTGTGCTCTGTCCGTGGCAAATACCGAACCGTACGTAAAGAGTTCCCTATAAGGAAGAAACCGGTCTACTGAATGAACTACTTTTTCTACGTTATGCAATGCTTAGTTAATACTGAAAAAACATGTATAATAGAATTTGTGTGTATACCAAGCTACCAATCTTGATTGAAATGAAATTTTCCACGAATTAATAGATTTCAAGGAAATATCACAATTATATATATATATATATATATATATATATATATATATATATATCAGTATAATTTAGGCATTAAAGGTTCTCAATTGAAGTTTGCTTAATAGGCTCATTCGTCCATTTCATGGAATCTCACCAGTGTTAGAGGTACAGAATTCATTTTATATCTTAGAAATCGTAAATCTCTAGGGTTCGATTATCTGTTTCTTATCATACTCAATGATACTAACAACATAATAAACTTTTTCGTGTCCTATAGAAAGAGGAGGATGTGTCATTTGCCTGAAATAAGTCGGCTACTAATAAAGGAAATTATAACTCTTAAGATAGCTTTCTTGGTATGAGCTTGATCCCTATCAGATCATGTGATTTTCCTTGATTAATTTATGCCGTTTCAGTGCCTCTCTTGAATCGAGTACTAGTGAAGAACAAGACGATTTCCGACAAGAACTAGTTTGTATAGGTAATATTTTTACGTTAAGATAAGTAATTGAACAGTGCAATGTGTATTATCGCCCTATAATAGCTGTCTATCTAGAACTCAACTAAGCGTTTGAATTAGTGGACTGCACTGATCTTTCTGATATTTTGTCGAAAAGTGGTATGCTCACTAAATATGTATATAATACACGTAATCTTTACACAAACACGTTTGGTCGCCTTAGGGTCTAAAATGAATTTTCGAACAAATATACTACTGGCAATGGCAATAATTCGACAATCGTAATTATGCTCAGGCAACTTTTAAAAAAAAAGTTAATCGTCTTTATGGCTTTCGATATGAAATAAGCTCCCTCCCCCTAAGTTAATTTTACATGATCACAAAATTCTCTCTTCATGTGTACAGCTTCAAGTTAATGACCTCGAATTAAATGACAGATTTATATTTCCTGACATTAGTATAAATAATTCTGGCAACATAAGTTACGAGCTAAATATGAGAACTGTGAAATTTAGAGTATTATGCTCAAAACTTCACTATTCATGGAGAAATACGAGTAGTTCACACTACATAAAATGTTCGCGTATACAATGCATCTGTACGCGCAGTTTTGTTACACCCTAGTGAATCTTAAGCATTTATAGTCAAAGTCTGTGGATGCTAACGGTCATTTGACCAACTTTACTTGAGATTCACAGACGCCAACAAACGATCCGCGTTAGACTTACAAATAAGACTTCATCATTTGCGTTGACTTGTTCATCTTTATATGTGCCTTCAATTCCATTTCTCAATCGAGATTTGTTATCTCATCCAGCGCCAGATCGACATATGACAATTGGTGGACAGATTTTGATCTGGCAGTAAGACCTAGCGTCAAATTTGTTAGTATAGTACCGTTTGTCTACCAGAATGAATTCATGTGTGCATCGTCGTTCAGTTTTGGACACCATGAGCAATATAGCATCAAACCAAGCTCAGTCGCAATCTCGTTGTGTATTCGTTAAAGAATCATATTAACTTTCATTTTTTAGGTGGGCAGAGTTAACAGCAAGGCTCGTTTGTTTTTTATGAAGCGATACAGTGAAAACCACAGGAAATATTTATCTCTGAAGTCACCTTGCCTTTGAGCTAAATTCACCAAAATATTTTAAGTGTTGGTATAGGTTGCCTCATTTATTTGTGTTACTCATGTAAGTATATTCATCTGACCTAAATACGTTCCTTCAGAGATCAATCGACAATAAAAGGATTTTGTTTGCATTGAATTGTTAGTTTCTGCATTTGTAAGATATAGAAAGGCAAATCAAACATAAGACAAATGTGCAGAAAGTGTGAAATAAGAGAACAGCCAAGCAATTTTGTGCATCACTTCCGGTTCAGGTTCTACGTACAAACGTGATTTCTGCATGATTAAATCGGGCTACAGGTTACTTATTGACAGAACCTCATACATGTCTATCTCGTCTGGATAACGTACATGCGAGGCTTTAGTGACGTGCTGTGCAATTTCAGAGGTGTATTCACCATTCAATATTAAACACGCCTTTAATTTGCACTGGTCTTTCATTCCAGAAATTGATCGTCTAGTCGACTAGCCTACATAAGTTGACTGACAATTTGAGCATGCATATCAGTGACTAATATTTGAGGACGACATAAAAGTCTGATGTTCTTTAATCGTTAGTAAATGCAAATGTATTCGCTGAAATAACACACAAAGTTTAGCTGCATTATCAACCGCTTCAAATCTCATCTGTGTCATGCGAGGAACAGCGCTCTTTTCAAATTTGTTGTTTAGGTAAATCGTTTTCTTTTTTGGTTCAAAATTTATATGTTTCGTTCGGTGTTTCCCTCTGACATTTGGCACAATCAATGGTCTAGAATAGCTAATAGACATTATATCATTGTTTGCTTTACTATTTTCATTGCCTTTTAAATCTAGACTAACTGATCTTTCAGTTTTTTAAAAACTGTTGCGAACTGTAGCTTATTTTTATTGAATCTTGGCGATATTGCTATTAAATGGTGAATACACCTCTGAACTTACGCCGCAAATCATTGTGACTTAGCTCATATGTTCTTAAGACGTGGCTTTTATGTTAAATATCAAATGCAATAACTGAAATGAGTTAGCTCTGTGAACTTTGAAACGGCAGCTTCATTAATGTAAGCTCTGGATCGATCCCCGCCCGTGGCAAAATTCTGGAAAGTTATTGAAGTGTTCCCAATAAGGGAGAAACACGTTTACTGGACAAACCGCTTTCGATGCAGAATACATTACTCAGTCTATATTGAAAATCGCAACTTTCATTTGAATAACCATTATCCATGCCCCCGCAAACAATGATCGTTTGATTGAGTCAATTGCGAGAATGAGAAATCAAAAGATACGGACATTATTTATTTCAATATAGAAAATAAATTACAGAATCATCCGACTTAAAAGGGACGCATTTTTCCCGATCACATCGAAGAAAGTTGAAGCGGCATTAACACGCACATGTAATGCAGCCAACCAACGAGTCTTATTTAAGCTAACCCGCTTACCTGTACATGACATCAAAGACAAACAGCCATTAAAGTCGTCGTCAAATATTATTTACCCAAATACATTTATACGTTATCGATCCACTTGCGAAAGCCGACCAACTGGACGTTTATTTATCCAAATGATAGAAAAATTCAATTGCGAGCGCATCATTTAAAACTCGCACGTATGTTTTACAGACGTGCCATTTGAGTAAATTATTAAATGCATTAACAGACAAAATTTAGCTTTGCGAATAAACAATTTACAGCCTCGAATTATCGGGGACAAGTAATAATCCATTTTTTAAAGCAAGCTTGCAAATTTGTGATCAATTTCTCCCCCATGTTATTTAACCAGACACACAAATTGAAAGTACTATCGTCAGTCGCACATATGAACGCGTGGACATTCCAATGAATTTTTCAGAGCCTAACTGCAACCTAACCAACGTAGATCAGAACACAATGCATATGTAAGCTACAAAATATCATATATGTGGCGCCCACCAATATTAGCGTCCAATAATTCTCACTTGACTGTAAAATTATGCTGCAAAGTTTCTCGCAAAAGAGAATAACATCTTGCAGCTTCCGCCAAATTCATATAAACCATGAACATAAACGGACAACTATTGAACGGGTTATGATAACTCCTTCTAGATTAAAGTTAAGAACATGAAAAAATATACACAATTTTATTTATCAATTTGCACAACCTACCAATACTACCATTAGCCGTACGTAGAGGCTAAATGCGTAAACGTAATATCAATTTACCAAATACGGATCGATTAAGAAAACCTAGTAATTTACTTCCTTAAAATATTACGTCTTTTATTTATACGCCAGGTGGAATTTCTAATGTCAGAATGTAAGAATTGAGCTAATATATTCTCGTGAGCGTTTCTGTTTTTTGGTCATTCTTCAGTAGAAATTGGTCATACGCGCTAAAGAGAATAATTATTTAACCAAATAGTGCATCACCCGTTTTTCACATTACTTGACTAAAACAATTTTATGTCTAAGGCTTAAATCTTGATGATTTGAACGCGCGACCAATTATCAGGAAGCGTATATTTTTAAAAAATCGAAAAAGTTGTTCATGATGACTTTGGCATATCCTCCTCAGTCAATATAGACTGACGTTTCTTTGGATGCATCATGAGAAAATGTGGATGAAGTAGTTCTTCGGTGTTTGGTAAATTGTATATATATATATATATATATATATATATATATATATATATATATATATATATATAACCAAAATAACGGTGCAAAAATATAGAAAAATAAATAAAGAAGTGTAAGGTCAAATTAAAGATATTAAACTTTTTTTAAATATCCCTGTCCATTTAACAATGCATGCGTTTTGGTCAACTTTTCTTTTAAAAAATATTTAAACTCGGTAGACTAAAGAAAAAAAGATTCTATGATTGGCGCAATAATTTTAAATTTAATTTTAAGCAAAATTTGTAATTGCAAAATACAAGTCAATTTTATTTTAAACATTCAACAGCACAATTAAATACCATGAATTTCTAAGTGTGAATGCACTTTAACATTATATATTTGTCTTCGGCGCTAGGGGGTACTTTCGCGTATGCTTTGGTACTCGCGAGTAAAAGTAGTTCAAATATGTAATACTAGTTAAAAACAATTCAATTGGTTATTACCTCAAGTCACTAACTTAATTTAAAACATAACGAAGATTAAACCGCAATATACGTTTGGAATATATTAAAAGCAGAGACGTGACTCTAAATAACAGACATTTTGACTAGAGTTTCGACTGCACAATTTTTATACTGTCTATAACAACAATTTCGCAGCGAGTGAAAACTCTAAATAAGTTATTCTATAAGGCATATAATTTACGGCCACGATGTAAAATTATTACAAATCAAGAGAAACTTAGTTAACGCGTTCAGTGTTTTGAACGAAAATATTGTCGTCACTTGTAAATTCACAAAATGCCCGCACAGACTTCGAGCAGGATATAATGGTAAAATTCAAATTTTTCTCTCATTCCCTCTTTCTCATCTCCTCAACTGTTTCCGAGTCTTAAACTTTAATTTCTATAACTCTTATTTTAAATTCATATTGCCGTTTATAAATCATAAGGATCATATGTTTGAAATATACAAAAAGGAGAATGAAATCTAGCATTCAACACAACCTATTGTTATCTTTTTAATACTGTTTGTTGCGAATACATACTTG
>JAQBSW010004171.1:0-72546 GCA_029291075.1 Eudiplozoon nipponicum
ATCAATAAAGCGAACTATATATAAAAGTACTTATTTATGTATCTATATATCCATATGTATATATTTATATTTACCTATATATTCATCTATCTATCTATTCGTCCATATATACAGGACTCCATATCCATAAATCTACCTATGTATTCGCCTGTACACCTTTTAATTTTACAATCTTTCAGTCTGTTTATCTACCTATCGACTAGCTATTTTCCTGCATGTCCGCCATTTTAAATTTAATACTCTAAATTTCTGCCATATATCTAATTATCCAAAGAATTTTACAATTAATTCCTAATTATCTATCCATTTCTCTATCTATATAACCATCCATCCATTTTTTTAATTTTTCTATGTATACATCAATAGGTATACCTAACAGTTAATCACACTGACAACTCTTTCAATAATGTAAGCTACATGACATAATTTGACTGTCCTTTTTCTCATCATTTACAGAATCTTCGGAAAACAATTTCATCTATTTATAGCAATTTATAGTTTGAAATTTTTGTAATATGCAATCGGATGCCTTTATTATTCGCACAAAATTTACACATAACATTTTTTTTAAATTTTGATCTAATTCTATCTTCCGATTAATAGTTAGAAATATAATGTATTTGCGGAAGTCTAATATATATAGAATTGTGTAATAGGTGTTGCGCATTTAGTAAACATTTTGTTATATATGATCAGACTGATGGACCAAAGTCGGCATGAACGGATTGTACAATTTCATTTGCACATTCGTTTCGTGCGTACTGGCGACTCATCAGTAGGAGCCGGTACTACGCCCTATAATCAATACAAATTTAGTCAAGAAATGTGAGATAGTTGGACGATATACGAAAGTGTATTCACGCAGTAATGGAGTTAATTCCAAAACAAGTCTTCAACATTTCGACTTTAAAGCCGACTCAGTATGCATAATATACACCGAGCCTGTAAATGGTACCATCACCATGATTTTCAAAATACTGAGTCTGTATCGGTTACCGACACAGTGGAATTCTGGATAAGCTAAATTTCACCGGAATTACGAATTGATACTTATGAACACATGTTACTCTAGAAGATCCATATACTCTGCCTTTGATCGACATCCGTTAGCACGTTTCGCGTTAACGATGACATCATTCAATTAAATATGAAATAGTTATAAATTAGACGAGCAATAATTGCACTGGCGGTGATAGCAATTATTTATATCTACTAGACCAGCTTCCTCCATTTTAGGAACTATTTACGCACTGTCAAGAATTTGGTTCGAGCTCTGTCCACGACAAAATCGGGACAGTACGTAGAGAGTTCCCAATAAGAGCGAAGCCGACGACTGGTTAAAAACAATTGGATTGGTGCTTACTTCTAGCTCACAAACATGAAGTAAATAATTGTTTCCACCGCAAGCGCAATCAACGATTGTTTAATTCCACTTAGTGGTCAGTCTTGTCAACCACTCATTCATTGGAGCAAAAAGCACCAATGTGAGCTTAACTATTTTACTCGAAAGAGCTAGAATGTTAACAGTTCAGCAGAGGTTAGGCCACTGAGGCATAATCCCGTAGCATGAGATAAGGTATTTTAAGCTTTTTATCACGTGAATAATATTGATTTAATTATGCATGCATTCACTTCTTATTTTCCTGCTAATTTATTGATTTAAATTTCTAAAATTATCGCAAAATGTTACGTTAGTAAGGAACGTTAGTCCGTTTCGTCTAAAGTCATGTCTGTTATTCGGAACCTTATGCTAGATATAGACTTGAATAGTTTCTCTGCATAACGCTTTCTGTATCATGACGAAAATAGAAATGAAAGGGTCAACAAAATGCGCCCAGCATTTTTCTTTGAATGCTTCGAACAAACTTATTTCAAAACCATACATAAATTAATTTGACAATATTTTTATTATTATTTATTCGATTTACACTCGAACCCGGATATCAAAGCAATGAACTTGCATGAAATCCTTAAAGTCTGGAGAAACCAAACAAACTATTCTCACCCAAGCAATTTAGAAAGATAGAATGTTTGAATAAAAAAGACATTCGTTCTGGTTAGGTACTACACCTAAAATAAATCAGAAAATTAAATTTTGGCTAAAAGCCAAAATTATTTTTATAATTGCTCTAAACTTTTCAATAACTCATAAAACAATTAAATGACGGGCAATATAACTATGCATTACAGAATAATGAATGATGAAAAACAATTGTGTTTTTTCCTGATTGTTCAATTGTGAATCAGATGGTGTAACTCTAATTATGACACTGATTTAATTTAGCCTTTAAGCAATCAGAGTAAACACCTGGTCACCATATTTTTCATTTCATTTGTAACACAATAAGTCACTTTTAATTATATATATATATATATATATATATATATATATATATATATATATTCAAAAACATACATATATTCATATATACCAGCAAATGATGTATAATCATGTTCTGGCTTCTGTGTTATAATGTCAGTTCTAGGCTGACTTGTTAAAGCATTATGCTGAAAGCAATTCTAACAAGAGCCCACCTGGAGTGAAGTTGGCATAACACTGAAAATATCATGCCATACGCGGTTTCCATTACATAGGTGATGAGTTAAATGTCTTCAATTCCATCCCCAGCCGTAGCAAATTTTGTGACTACTGAGGAGAGTTGCAGTTGACATATTCTGTTATTTTTAGTTTATATCTGTGAGTGTGTGTGTGTGTGGGAGCATTTGGATAAAATAATATTCATCTTATAACTCAGTTAATGTGCTTCACAGCCTTCGAGATAAATATAAGAAGCCAAACAACGCCTTTAAACTAAGAATGTTAGGATAGAATTTCCAATAAATACCATAAAATCGAGGGAAGGAATGCAATAAAATGGGATCAAAATTTGTTTAAAAATGAACAAACAGACAATCAAATACACCAACAATTATAACCCTAGGCATGGCCAAAAGAAAGAAAGAATGGTTAAAAAAGTGATTTAAGGTGATCTTGAAATGTAGGGACAGGGAAATCCAAATGAAGCATCTAAGGTCATGTGGGCAATTACAGAAATCAGCATGGCCATATTTAGGCTAATGATGCCAACACGAGTCTGATTTGAATAAAATATTTAGTTCACGTCAAAGCAACATCATGCAACTTATATTGTTTTCAATGTAAAGGCAACAACAGGGTGTGTTTTTGTGTGCATTTATTTGTTTAATGTGATAGAACATTAAGAAGCCAATCAACTAAATAAACATTCAATGAAGCCAAAAATTACTAAAAGATATTTAAAGCAAATATCTAATGAGTAAATAGTAACAGTTTGAACCTAGAAATCAATATAAATTAAATAACTAAATTAAAATATAATTAAGGAAAAATTTATATAAAGTGCATAAATGGAGAAACAAGTGAAAAACTAAATTATTCAAATCATTCAGACAAATTTTGAGGTAAAATTAAGAATATATGACGAGATTCACTTTGTTCAAAATTGCCTATTACATTACAGATAGATTGACCAAAGGAACAATTTACCAACTGAAAAAATAACATTTACCTAGTGTATTACAATTAAGCAATAATTAATTGCGCGGGCGGTGGTAACAATTCTTTAAATCAAGTTTGCGAGCTTGAAGTAAACACCGATCCCATTGTATTTAATCAGTTGTCGAACAACATAACAAAACTACCGCCAGCAACAACGCACTGACACGTTTCGACTTTCCATGATCATCATCAGAGTAAGACGGCAAACGGACTATCGAGGATCAAACCGCATTGAATATATATGGAAATCAAATTTAGGTATGCGTCTCTCACCTCTAGCAGTCTCCCATACATTGAAAATGTTCCTCGCTAGTCAGTTTTCCGCCGTACTCTGATGACGAGCATGGAAGGTCGAAACGCGTCAGTGCGTTGCGACTGCCGGTAGTTTTGTTATGTTGTTCGACGACTGGTTAAATTCAAAGGGATAGGCGTCTACTTCAAGCTGGAAAACTTGATTTAAAGAATTGTTGCCACCACTCGCGCAATCACTTATTGTTTTTTTTGCTTTTATATGTATATGTGGCGAAAGCTGCAGACAGTTAATGTTTGTAACTGCATAGAAACTGTGCAGCCGATATTTCTAGTCGAGTACAATTTATGCGAGACTGCTAGAGGTGAGAGCCGCATGTCTAATTTTGATTTCAATATATATTCAGTGCGGTTAGATCCTCTCTAGTCAGTTTGCCGTCGTGCTCTGATGATGATCATGGAAGGTCGAAACGCGTCAGTGTATGCGCGTGGCGGTAGTTTTGCTATGTTGCCCAACGACTGGTCTGCTAAAAACATAAAAAGAAATCAATTAAACGAACATTGGTTGCGCGAGCGGTGATATCAGTTACTTTTCAATCAAGATTGCGATATTGATATAAACACCTTACTCATTATGTACATACATTCATCATTTCTGTCCTTGACAAATTCCGGACGGTACGGGATGAGTTCCACTAAGGACGAAACCAGTCTACTGGATGAATTGTCTTTTCCACACCATACAATACTGACGAATGTACGTACCTAATCGGTAGCTGTTTATATATTAAGATCGCAACCTAGATTAAAAAGTAATAATAAGAAATCGGCTGGGGTAAAATCATTAAACGAGATTTCGAGTTTGAGATGAACACCAATCTTATATTAGTTAATCAGCCAAAAAGCAGCAATAATACGCGCAATCGCAGGCTCTGTCGCATTTCGACATTCCAACGTTTTAATCAGAACTCGAGAGCAGACTAAATAACGAGGATTATAGCGCAATGTCTAAGTAAGTTTGGGCAAATCAAATGTGCCTAACGGAAAATGTCAGCAGCACAAATTCTGTGCAGTCACCGAGGAATGTAGAAAAGTTTTGCTGTCAACCAGAGATTTTAGAATCGTAAGACGTTAAATATATTCCACTTTTACTAAATGTGACGATTATTCACCAATATTCTATTCTTATGTAAATGTCAACTGTGCATACAGTACAACTTTTATATAATTATTATTACGTTCACTCTTTTTGTTATGCGCCTGGTGATACATGGAATTGGTGTTCACCCCATGTGCGCAACCTTGACTTCAATAATATGGGTGATAATCGGCTATACAATATGAAATAATTCACGAAAAATTGTTTTAGCATATTTTTGCACTCATATAAGTTACTTAATTAAGCTACTAGTATTTACATCGAGTTAGTGGGCTTGAGATAAACACTAATTCCATGTTTAGCCATTGGCCCAACTTGGAAAATCTGCCATCGTCCAGAAATTTTTGGTTGCATTCAGCGAGCGCGTGAGTAGATGAGTTAGAGATTGATGCGGTAATTCGACGAACATTGGTTGCGTGCGCGGTGAAAACAATTACTTTTTAATCAACGTTGCAATCCTGATATAAACAACTAACCCATTATGTACATACATTTTTCAGTATGAACTGCACTATAAAATACTTAGTTTATATTGACAAATGTATATACATAATGGGTCAGCTGTTTATATCAAGATTTCAACCTTGATTAAAGTAACCTATGCGGTAATTGTGAATAAGCATGTGGTCGTATTTTTAATTGTAAATAATTCAAATACAGACAGAAGTAAGAACAGCATATGCAATGATGACTTCCACTACTAGAAAAATTGCCAATCTAGAAAATACATTATTCTACGCCCGAGCTAATCCCTTGCAGATGTTACGGCTAGACCAGACTTAGCTAGTATATACAAAAAGAAAATTTGTGTTCAAAGAATATGGCTGGTTCTCCTATTATAGATTTACATTTCGATACCTTTAAGCTTTCCCACCTGATATTAAATTTGTCCGGATTGCAGTCAACCAATTTGTGCATATGTTGAATTAGATGTACGCATCTTTAGGAAGGGCAATATCTGCATTCACCTTAAATCATGTATGTTTTCTATAATTTATGCAGGAATGTTAACCTTAATATTCAACCAACAGCCGAGAATTTTAATTTCGTGGTTTAAAAATCATTAAAAACGCAAATATCATCTAAATTTCTGGCTAAATTCAAACACCTATTCTCGTATCTGTTCATTGAAAGAATATATGAATATATATATACATATATATATATATATATATATATATATATATATATATATATATGACTAGGATACACCTAGGAAAAGACAGAATAGAAAACATAAGTTGATATATAATTGCAAAATTCAGTTAGTACGCGACATATATATATATATATATATATATATATATATATATATATATATATATATATATATATATGACGCATAGGATACACCTGAGGAAAAGACAGAATAGAAAACATAAGTTGATATATAATTGCAAAATTCAGTTAGTGCGCGACATATATATATATATATATATATATATATATATATATATATATATATATATATATATATATATATATATATAGGAATATGTTTGTGTGTGCGAATTTGCAGGGAGTAATAGATAAACGATGCGATATAGTAGTATATGCATTCAAGTAGGTATATTTTTTTCACGTGACAATAGTATTAGTATTTCGATCTCATTGAGATTACCACGCTCCGACCTAGCTCATGCAGCTTGTTTTAAAGGATTTTAGAAACATCATTGCACATCGTAGTACCATTTTATGATGTTCCAGTCAATGATAATAGCCTCAAGCGCAGCAAGCAATCGAGGACATCTCATTCTAATGCTTTGGTTAAAAAAATTTGGACCGAACGCAAGTAAGGAACTAAACACAAAGACAGCAGCCTCCAGCTAAATAGCTAGCAAAACGGAAATATTCCACATTATCAATTTTGCCACAGTGTGATATTAACTAGAAAATATGTAAAGAGCGAGATTAAAATTCAAAGGTTAACTCGGTCATTGGAAAGTCTTGTACATAAACAAGATATATGCGAAAACTTTTTAAAACCTTTACGTGCACGGTTGAACTAAACACGTTCCAAATAAACAAAGCATAGTCGTTCTACAGTCTTAAAAGAACATTGATTGCGCGGTTGTGATAACAATTACTTTTAATCAATGTTGTTTATTTTACTCTGATGTATGTACATGGGTCAGGTGTTTATATCAAGATTGCAACCTTGATTCAAATTAGTTAAAAAGTCTTGTCATCACTGAAGTTTAATGCATCAATAATAAGAGAACAAATTTCAGTTTTCATCTTAAGAAATCTACGCCATGCTTTGTATAACAATATTAGTATTGTCCCTATCCATATTTTCATAATTCGAAGTAAATAACTCAACTAAATTATGTGCTTCTTTGTTTATTAAGATATTATGCTGTGTTTAAATGCCCAGTGCATTCCTAAAGAGGAAAGTTGAAAATGGCGTTTGAAATTAAGAAGACGAAAAAACTAAGTAATGTCAAATCTCAAAGGATAACCATTGTTACACGAATAATTGTACTGCGATGTGTAATGAAATAGCAGCTGGAAACAAATCATTAACCACTTCAGGGAGTTAAATTTACTTATGACCTGACAAAAATTAATTAATTAAATATCTATATATGTTGCAAGTAACAACCGAATATTGCATCAGGTAGCAAAGGAAATTCATCCAGTAGACCGGTTTTGTTCTTATTGGGAACTCACTAAACACTGTAAAGAATTCGCAGCACACAGAACTCCAACTAGGCATATTTGTTCTGGAGCCTTCGTACTCATTCTATTGCGCCACCCATACCGCATACTACATGCAATTACGAGTCATATACCAACATATGTTTTGGTTAGCCTTTCTCTCATATGGAAACTATTTTAAATACTTCAAATTTTATTTAGCCATCCCAGATCCTCCATTCTACAATAGCCAGCGTGTCACTTGGGAAATTTCTTTCAACTAAACTCTTATGGTATTATTTCGATTATATATATATATATATATATATATATATATATATATATATATATATATAATATATATATATATATATATATATATATATATATATATATATATACTTCATTGGTAACAGCGCAAGTGTGGATTGCAGTGTTGAACGCTCATATTGTTTGGAAACTTATGTCACCATATGTGCATCTGTTTTTTCTTCTTCAGTTTTTTGCAAATCAGATCGAATGTTTGGTGATTCTAGTCGAGGGCCTGATCGGTCTTGCCTGGATACTAGTTAATTGTTGTTGAATTTTGTTATTCGTGGCCAGTCGATTATAATATCATGTTGATGAAACTTTTGAATATTTAGGTCAGGTGATTGTTGTTCTATATAAAGGGCTTCATGAATAAATAATGATTTATGATTTTGCTTTATGTAAGACTGAGAAATTGGTCGAATTGACTGGGTGCCCCGTTTCCAATATATGATAGGAAATAGCTGATTTTTCTGATGGTGCCAAGCCTTTGTTAATCAATTTCTGTCGTAAATGTTGCTGGATTTTGTTTATCAATTGCTTCTTCGTACGTCAGATATATGTGCTAACGCACATACATGAAAATTTGTAGACTATGAATGATTTGGAGAGAATTGGCAATTGATATTTGGCATCCAACCTCATGATTCTCTGTGTACTAAATGTGATATTAACTTTACCACTGGGAAAATTATCCTTAGCTATTCTATTCAGCCGCCGTGCGATTATTGAGGTTGGTACGTCGCCTCTAAATGGTAAGTTAAGGAAAACCTGCTTGACGATATCCTCTCTAGTGCGAATCTGCCGTGGTCTGATGTTGACATCAATGAATAGTAAAATTCAATAACAATATATTACAGTTAAATACTGTTTGTTGCGAAGAACTAATATATATGCAAGTATGTATTAGGTTTTGCGAACCTAGTAACAAATTAGTTCAGTTGTGACCAGAAGGATAAACCAAAGGCAGCATGAACGGAAAGTATAATCTCATGCACATTCGTTTCGTGCTTACTGGCGACTCATCAGTAGGAGCCGGTATTACGAACTTTAACCACTATATATTTGGTAGAAGTATGTGGAATAATAGGACGGTACAATCTCCTAGACGAATGTGTAAACCTGTAATAGTGAAGCTAACATAATCTAAAGTCAACGACAATGCGACTTCAATGCTAACTCACACTATACAATATATATATACCGAGTCTGTAAAGGATACTAACACTATGGCTATTGTGTTAGTAACTGATACCTTTTTTGAAATCGATGAGTACCGGATACTAACACTATGGTTTCCGAGTCGGTACATGATACCAACCTGATGGATATAAATTTATGCTAAAGTTCACCCAAATTGAGAATTACAACAATTTCCGAACACCTGTTACTCCAGTTAAACCATACACTCTGGCCTTCATCGATATCAGTTATCACATTTCGCAGTAAGCATGACATCATTCAATTCAATATATTACAGTTAAATACTGTTTGTTGTGAAGAACTAATATATATGCAAGTATGTATTAGGTTTTGCGAACCTAGTAACAAATTAGTTCAGTTGTGACCAGAAGGATAAACCAAAGGCAGCATGAACGGAAAGTATAATCTCATGCACATTCGTTTCGTGCTTACTGGCGACTCATCAGTAGGAGCCGGTATTACGCCCTTTAACCACTATATATTTGGTAGAAGAATGTGGAATAATAAGACGGTACCGTCGGATTGGAAACAAACAGAAGAGGAAAAAACAGATGTGCATACGATGACAGAAGTTCCCAAACAATATGAGCGTTCAACCCTGCAATCTACACTTGTGCTGTTACCAAGTGAAGAATACAAATTTGCGCCAAAAGGTGAAACGAAAGACTACAATCGGAAAAATAGCACTCGTACACGTAACAGTGAACAATTCGAACACATGGTTAATTCTCAAGCCATCAATAAAATAATGACCAGATCACAGACATCACATTGAAATACAGTGAGGAGGACCTTTACATGAAAACAGGCACACACACAGACACAAATGCATACATACTTACCGATCAGCCAAAACAAGAATTAGGAAACCGAGTTATATTTCTTTAAATCAAGTTTGCGAGCTTGAAGTAAACACCAATCCCATTTTATTTAATCAGTCGTCACACATAGCAAAACTACCGCCAGTCGCAACGCACTGACGCGTTTCGACCTTCCATGATCATCATCGGAGTACGACGGGTCATATTTGTTGCCACGCACATGATAACCCAGAATATATATATATTATATATATATATATATATATATATAATGATACCACTAGTATAATCAAGTGAAAACCCAGAATGTATATAAATGAATGATTGTAGAGCGATGTTTAGTATTCACGAAATAAATGGCCTTTATCCACTTTGTTATTAATGTTTTTCTTCCTAATTAGAAATATACTGTGTAATATTGATAGGCATGGATATGATAAATATATATATATATATATATATATATATATATATATATATATATATATATATATATATATATATATATATATATATATATATACATTTTACCCTTCCTGTGTGCAATTGTGCAACACATCATCGAAACATTGCACGTATGTTCTCCAGACGTAACATTCAAAGTAATTACTAAATGCAAAAACAATAGGGAGCTAGCCACATACGAAGCCTTATGGATAAACAAATTGCAGCCGGATTTATGTAAGCAGAAGAAGCACGTACAAGCATTGAGCTTGAACTGGATGTGACGCACGCAATTTGATTGGTTTCAGTTTTTCACACTCTTTCTATGTTCACATATTTTATCTTGTTTTGCTTTCCAATTTATATATAAAGATATGTTCATTAGTAGATATTTGAGAAGACAATGCGAAAGAAATGTTTTCTTATATCTGATAAAATTTCTTTTTGTTTTTGCACACAGGAAGGGTACAGTGAATTTTATTAAAGCTCGCATTTCAAAGTATATATATATATATATATATATATATATATACACATATATTGTCAGTATAATCCAAACATGGAGTCAGGTAGAAAAAGTGATTCAGACAGTAGACCGGTTTCGCCCTTATAGAGAACTTTTCAAGTAATGTCCAGAATATACAAAATAGAATTGCCGGTATAAAGCAAAATTTGCACTAGATAGAAAATGCATTTCATCTATTAGACCGACTTTTTTCTAAATAGTCATTATGCTATAGTAGCTATAATTTTGCACGACCGGAGACCAAACGGAGAGTATTTTTTCCTGGTCATGCGATTTGTCACCTACGCCATAGAAACCACATATTGACGGCATTTTCAATTCCACGAATTTGCGTATTTTTACAGTCTTTCCTACATGTACATCTTCGCGGTAGTCGCAATCACTCGAAAGTTATAACTGGATATCCCAAATCTGCTATTATAAGACAAAAACAATATCGCCTGCAGAAACAATATTTAACTATATTATTATGATAGGATTTGATTATGTTCATCGTATTAATAGACTATGCATTAAGGAAGACAGATAAATGACTAAACTACCAAACTGGTTTCGTCGTCATTCCGCACATCTAAAAATTTCCGTGGTCAGATATCTAATTCGGGAGCATATGGATTAAAGACATGCAACTTATCACTTACGTAAACGAAGCCACACATTTCAGCATAAATCGCTTAGAATTCAAGTTTCCAATTCCAGGAAATTAATTCCATTACTACAAACCAAATGCTCACGAGCTATAAAGCCGAACTCGGCAATTTTGTCTACTACTTAAGAAGTGTCCAATACTAACGTGATCAGTCTCTTAGAGAAGTTGCATTTTCTCTCTTAGGAAATTTTTCATTTACACAAAAAATAGAGAGTCAGCGCATGCCATAATACTTTTATTAAATATTTATTATACAAGTGGATTCATGCCTGTCTAATAATGACAGATTTTGGATGGCTAGGTCTGAACATCCTATCGAATGCGATAAATAATTCTTCTTGAACATCCTAAAAGTTCACTAGTTTTCAAGTTATAATTAACTATTCAAAATAAAAAGTGCGAGCGGAATAGTATACAGTACTCAAGACAGGATTTTTGTCTGCTGTCTCTTTGCACAGGGAAAAGTTCAAGAAACCATGGTTTGTATTTATCTTTCCAACCGGTTAGTCGATTATTTCGTTCGATTTAACCTAATACATATAGTTATCAAAGTAGCGATATGGATTACTATGCACACATATATACATATAAATTTATATTATATTATATTATATTATATACATTATATATAAATATATATATGTATATATATATATATATATATATATATATATATAATTCAAAAGATCTTTACATTTATCGACTTTACTCAGCTACCATCATTTCAAAAATTTCCATTCAATGATTTTATTGAGGTCATTCAGGAAATACGATGATTCACTTCATCTAAATGAGGTTTATGCACACAAAAATTCCTTGCCAAGTCCAAACCGAGCGATTAATAAGGCTAAATATCGTCATAATATGGCCTGGGTGAAAGAGAGGTAGAAACAGGGGCAAAAATTGAAAGACAGAAAGAAAAGGAGAGAGAAAGAAAAGGAAATGGTATAATAATATACCACAGCAAATGTTCGTAACATCGAAATAACAAGCAAATTTCCTGAAAATATATCTGGAATTTGTTAAGCGAGTTGTACACTTTCGACATCAGCGAGGGTGTGCTTTGTGTAAATTCGTCTAACCAGTCATAAAGTTATTACATTTAAACTAAATTTCATGCTACGCCATGCCTATTTCATATCTAACTTTACAGTTGTTCCCTAATTGCTGCGGTATGCAAGTTTGTGCCAATTTCTATTACGTTCATCTAATCTTCCTATTTTTTTAAAATGATTTCAGCATAATTCTTTGCATGATTCCCGTTTTTCATACCTAGAAAAAAACTAAAGACTGCCGTTTTAATTTCTTAATCAAAATATTCTACGAATTCTTACATTGCTATGGTATCATGAATGTAATAGAGTGGTGAATTCATGAAAAATCAAACAATAAGATAATATTCATTCATATCAATATCATTTTTTATTTAATTGAACACACTTAAAAACACAGATATATATATATATATATATATATATATATATATATATATATATATATATATATATATATGTTTGTGTTGCTATATATATATACATATATATATATATATATATATATATATATATATATATATATATATATATGTATGTATGTATATATATATATTCTCAGTAAAAGCCAAACAATGCATCGGGCAGCAAAAGCAATTCATACAGCGGAGGGGTTTCGTATTAATTAGTATTTTGTGAAATAATGTCCAGAATCTTTTTTGGATGGAGCTCGAATCGGGATAAATTTTCTTCCGAGTGTGAGATTATCCGCTGCGCCAGACTTTCCGCACGCTACGCTAAAATTTCTGTTATTTAAAGAACATTTCTTAGCCTGTATCAATATATATATATATATATATATATATATTACGTTTGGGGATGATTATTTGGATGATCAATATGGAAGTGAAAACAACAAAGTTCCAACAGCCTCCATGACTTTACCCGATCTGCGTTTTATTTCGACTACCTTTACCGGTAGCCTACTTCAGTTGGTCCATCCTCACAAGTTTAACAAATGAAGCAAGCCATTTGTTAAACTTGTGAGGATGGACCAACTGAAGAAGGCTACCGATAAAGGTAGCCGACACATTTTAAAGAAAGAAAACTAATGGACCAATAAAAGCCGCGTTAGTCAAAACGCAGGTCAGGTAATTTGAATTAATCCACTTTCGCAAGAACAATATTCATTCAAACCTCCATAACTGACCATATAAGTTTGAATAAAACTAAAAAATGCATTATATTTGCGGTTCCCATGTAGTAAGGGATCATTTTATGAATCTAAATCCGATTGAACGATTTTTCAATCTCTTAAAGCAGCAATTCTGTTTAATAATGAAGATAAACTAAAGTCAGCATGAGCGAAAGGTACACTCTCATGTGCACAATTGGTTCGTGTTTAGTAGTGACTCATCAGTAGGAGTCGGTATTACACTCTATACACACTATATATTTGGTGAGGATTGTGGGACAATCGGACGATACCATATCTTATACGAATTTGTATACCAGCAGTATTTGAGCTAACTTTACAGTAAAGATGACCCAGTATATATAATACATAAATAGCCTTTAAAGTTTACCAAAACCATGTTTGTTGAGTCGGTATCTGATACCAACAAGATAGTTGTCGATTAGGTACATGGTACCAATACAATGGACATTAAGATATACTATATTTCCGTAAAAGTGAGAATCACAACCACTTCTGAACACCTGATACACCAGCAAATCATTACATTCAGTAAGCATGAAACGAATGTGTGTGAGATTATACTTTCCGTTCATGCTGTCATTGGTTTATCCTTCTGGTCACAATTGAACTAATTTGTTACTGAGTCCGCAACACCTAATACATACCTGCATATATATTAGTTACCCGCAACAAACATTATTTAACTGTTATATATTCAGGCTCGGTAATTGGAAAAAAATGGTGTTACTATCCTGTACAAGCTCGGTATTTTGAAAACCATTGTGATGATATTCTGCACAATCTTGGTATCTCCAAAACTAGTGGGTTGGTACTCGATAAAAACTCGATAGTTCGAAAAAAAACTTTGTGGTATTCTGTAAGCCACAAATTTTTATACCCTGTACAGGTTGGATATATCGAATGCCATATTTTTGATACCCTTTACTGCTTCTAAGTAGCATTTCCGACAACTTTATATGAATTTAACTCCATTAAGTCTTGATTGCACATTCGTGTAATCGATTGTAATGGACAACTGTTCGAAATTTCTTAGCAAATATAGTGTGTATAGAACATAGTTCCGTGATGTTATGATGATGTCATGATTACTGCTAAGTTTGATAAATGATGTCGATCGAGGCCAGAGTGTATGGATTTTCTGGAGCACCGGGTGTTCAGTTTTTGTGAAATTTAGTCCATTTTGAATTCCATTGTGCTGGTACCCGACACAGGCTTTGGATTTTAAAACCATTGGAATGGTACCATGTTCAGTCTCGGTATTTTGAAACCCATTATGCTGGCCTCATTTACAAGCTCGGTAAATTTTATATAAACTGAATTGGCTTCGAAGCCGCTTTGCTGAAAACGTTATATGAAGCTAACTCCATTTCCCCTTGAAAACATATTCGCATAGAAAATTGTACCGTTCAATTTCCCCATGATGAGAATTAAAAATACAGTCACGTGTTTGGCTTAATGTAGGTTTTAATAGTCATGGTAAACTCAGTTAAAATGATCACGTTAAAGGTGAGTAGTTAATACCAATGCCGCAGGTATGTTGTCAGTGGCCATTAATTAGTAGATTCTGGCACCACGCCGATAATGCAATTTGTTCATTAAGCAACTTGAGAGAAAGTGAAGATACTATCTCGCATAATGCATTAAAAATTATGTATTGGATTTTGTTAATAATTTCGGCATATTACAATAAGAAAATAGCAGCTAAGAAACAAGAAAACGTTGGCTTTGTAGTTAATTTTGAAGTTGTCAAAATGATACTAAACTATGCCATCATTGATTGCGCCCTTGGTGATAAGAATGATTTGAATTAAGATTGTGGAAACAGTGTAAACATCAGTTGTCGTTTTAGTTCGGAATCTTATGTAGGAATTGCAGATTTATTCTGGCTAGTCAGTTTGTCATTGATGAAGGACATGATAGGTTGAAGTGCCTTGGTAAGAACGACTGACGATAGTTTCGCTATTTTTTGCGAATATTTAAAGAAAATGATATTGGTGCTTATATAACGTCTGCAAACGATACTCAACTGTATGTGAACACATACAAGCATATTAAACACGAATAAAGTAAATAGAGTCAAGGGACAATTCGCACCATGTTTCGAAACTTAGTTCATTTTGGGCATCACTACTTTTTATTTTTATACAAATGCTTCGTTTCTATTAGGACTTTATCAGTTGGAACACTGGTGAAATTAAATGCTGCATGCTGGATAAGTCAACATTTGCCTGCATGCAAAAGTATTTTTGTTGACTTCAAAATTTTATTCCATTTCTCATTTACCCAAGCACTCGAAAATTGACGCCTTTATATAACATTCTACTCATTTTTTCACTTGACTACGTCCACGTTCAATTTATAACTTAATCTCTGTATCACGAATTCGCGCACTTCTTCAAAAGCGTTTAAAAATCATTCAATCAATCAATTACGAACTTACTCATTTACTTAATATGTAAACAAACCATTCGCCCATACGTTCATTCAATTAATCAATAAATCAATTATTGTTAAATCAACAGATCACTCGATGAATTGCTTATTCACTAATAAACAAAAACGTCGTTTCAATTAATCAATTATTCATTGATTCATACATCCACTCATCTACTAATTTACCCACTCGCTTACCCAATCACTCGTCTATTTAAACATTCAATCAATTACCCAACTAATCTTTCATTCCATCTCTAAATCAGTGACTCAATCACTCCGTCAATGACTTATTCACTCACTTACTGTATCTATTACTCCTTCGCCGTCCATTCTCACACTGTCACTCACAACTTTAAGTCGAAATTCACAAAATGAAGCTGTCTTCTTTTACCCAGCCAGTGAAAGTGACTACACCACTTGACCTCTTGACCGAATGAATGTCAGAAATAAAAGTATAAAAAATGCAATACGCCATTAGATTGCAGTATCCCAGCCAAATATAGTATGCTACTTTTTCAATATATAGCAGTATGCATTACAAGGGCAACGTAACCAGAATACGAAAAACTAGGGCACGGTTAGAAAGAAACGTGACTAAGCTGCTGATACACGAAGTTTGCACAAGACAGCTCAGTGGCTAAATTGCAAATGTTCAAACAATTCGAACGAATGCATGTCTAAATGAATATTATGGCTGACATAAATGTTTTCCATTAAAGGTAAGCTAAACATTTGAAATGTTTTCTAAAAGACTTTAGCACCGAATGAGAATGATTCACATTTTTTAAGATACTGCTTTAGTCTTCAAATAGATTTCTTCCACTTTGCCAAATATTTTCTACTTTTATTTCTTTGATGATATTTCTATCGACCGATACAGTACCCTTCGTCAAGATCTGCCTTCCTTGTTCTAACACGCCCAGTAACAACCATCGCCACAAATTAACACTGTGACAACATCAGAATGCATTGATTCATTTATGTTCATATTTAAGCCCATAAAGGTAAACTATATTCGTTCCGTGGCTGGCTTGCATTCGCATAATTTTGCAAAATTAATCACATATATTCACGATATTGCCTCTATGCATACAAAGGAGAAATAAAATTCTGTACCGCCTACATTCAAGTTATGACGTTTAGCAATACTTTAGCAGTTCGTGTTAACATTAATCGTTAATAATAGCTTGAAAGATGGCTATAAACAAAAAATAGGAATAACTCATAATTCAGTAGACAACATTCCGTGTAAGAAAATAACAGAGTTGACCGTAACGAAACTGTCTCGAATACAATGAAATTGTAAACAAATAAACAAAAACTGCAATGATAGAAGAAGTTAATAGCTATAAATAAACATATACTGAAGTAGGATATATTGTGTAAGATATTTTAAAAATAGAATATAGTCAAACAAGATAATGAAAGAATCGATATCAAACACCGAACCCGGTAAATACAAAAATAATTGAAGGGAAGAAGTGATAAAAAGATGATAAATTTTGAAAACTTAGTAACCGAAAGTCAACAGCAAAAGATAAAGTATTTTGTGAAGAGTGGAACTTAAAAGATTATAATGAAATGACTTATTATGATTGTAATATAAAATAAGAACTTTTCAGTAAAATTAGAATCAAAGGTTTTAAAGAAATTTATGAACAAAACTTAAATGAGTTTATTTATGTACTCATTGCAATTCTCTTGAAATAAACCTCACTCACGTTATGAAATAATTTTAGGATGTTTGATTACCGTTTCTTCTACAGAAATAACCGGACAGAATTATTTGTCCTAATGTTACTATTGTACTTGACTGGAAATTTCGGCTGCACAATTTAAATAATTGTTATCACCACCCGCGCAGTCTATGATTGTTTATTTGCATTAACTGTATATTCTGTGGCGAAATCTGTAGAAACGTTAATGGTTGTAAATGCATAGAAATTGTGCAGCCTACATTTTCAGTCAAAAGCAATGTATGCGAGACTACTAGAGGTGAGAGCCACATATCTAATTTTCCTTTCCATATATATATACATTGCGATTTGATCCCGGCTAGTCAGTTTGCCATCGTAATCGGATGATAATCATGGAAGGTCGAAACGCGTCAGTACGTGTGACTGATAGTAGTTTTGCTATGTTGTTCGTCGACTGGTTAAATACGATTGGATTTATATTTATTTCAAGTTCGAAAACTTGATTAAGGTATCGCTCTACATTTAATTTCAAAACGACTCCCTATATAAGCTCATTAATCGTTTAGGTTAGAAAAGCGCTTATTGCTTATATCCATCTCTGCTAATAGTATGGCCTGTTTCTAAAGAATAATGAGTAAGATTCTATTAGTAAATGCGACCATACGTACATATTCCCCCTTTTAACTTAAATTAGCAGCATGGTTTTTGCTACATAAGCTTGATTAAAATACGACCAGGAATTTCATAGACACCGAATTACCACAGTAGCGAGATTATTTCATTTTATTAAGAAGTATGCTGTCTAACATGCATTCACTTTTAACCAATTGTGCGATCTTGATATAAACACCTGACCTATTTTGTACATACATTTGTCAATATAAACTAAGTATTGTATGGTGTGCTAAAAGCAATTCATCCAGTAGACCGGTTTTGTCCTTATTGGGAACTAATCATGTAATGTTCAGAATTTGCTACCGACATGGCATGAGCCTGGGCACGTGATGAGTTTCCAATAAGGATGCAACCGGTCTACTCTACGAATTGCTTTTTCCATATTATTCAATACTTAGTTTATGTATGTACATAATAGGTCAGATTTTTATATCAATATTGCAACTTTGATTACAATTGTCATCACTGCCTGCGCAACTAATGTTCGTTTAAAGACAATTCGCCTGCTTGTTTTAAGATAATTATTGTTTCATATTTCACAGTCAAAGTTGTTAAATTCGGGTTCAACTCTGAATCAGGTACAAATATTAATTTTCAGTAAACTTCATTTTCTTGCAATTTGGCTCTCTAAGATTGTAAAGTTAATCTTATTATAACTTCTGTCATTAAAAATTACTTTTCTTTCAGTTGGTAACTATTCAATTAAAAGAATGATTTAAAACTTTTAAATTCATCTCCTCGACGTTAAAAATCGCAAATAGTTTACTTTCTACTACTTAAGATTTGCAATCTCCATTCCATTTGGGCGATTAAGCCGAAAACTCAGGAGCATTCCTGAGCATGTACCTTTCCTGTAAACATCTTGTTCAGAACTACCAACGATTCTTGTCAAGTTGACACCTAAAATAGCAATTTGCCATTTATCTTTCTTCCTAACAATAATTTAAAATCACTTACTCGATTAGCTAGCTCAAAAAATGTTTTAATTCCTCCTCACCACGCTTCCTAAAAACAATTATATGTGATCCTAGTAATCAAGATAAGGTAACGATTTTAAAAGTGTTCTATCTAAAATGGTTGACTCCAAATAGTTCATAAATGTATCAGCCATCGGAACTGACAGTGATTGTCGCATAAGAACACCTCTAATCTGCTTGAAAAATTAATTGTACTAAAGTATTGGTCAAAAATTATTTACGTCACTTCAACTTCATTTCTACATCTCTAATATTATAAAATCTTAGTTTTTGTTTATTGCTTTGTAATTTCGTCGTATTCGAAATAGTTTTGTTACGGTCAGTTCTGTTTGCTGATTGATAATTCACTTTCTTGCATGGAGTGCTCTCTAGCGATTTGTGAGTTAATCTTATTTTCTTGCTTGTAGCCCATTTTCAAGCTAATGTTAACAATTCATATTCACATGACCTGCAAACGTTTTACGCACTATTGAAGTCACAACTTTAATGAATCGACATTGAATTATATGACATGTCATTTTCGGATGGAGTTGATATTTTGTGCATGCGTGCAATTTTGTAAAATTTCACGAATAACAGCTAAAATTAGCGCGATTTTATTTTGCATTAATAGACACAAATCTGAACGCAGATAAATAGATGAACGATTTGTAATTTAAACACCGTGCCAGTTTTTGGTGATGGTTACTATCTGTGTAGAAGATTGAAATTAGATCATGTCGAAGTTGAACTGAAGTTCGATCGAAATATCATCAAAGGAATATAAAGAAGAAAAATATCTTTGTGCGTGTAAGAATTATATTTCAACACAGAACGAATTGTAAAATATTTATCTATATGGCTTCAAATGCGGCAACCAATAAAGGATGCATAAAACTTAAACTGATACTACCTTCTGGTTGCACCGATTTTGTACCTCCCATTGAATATCACATACGTTGTTACGCTTATGAAACTTTGGTCGGGTGTATGTGTGCAAATCTAACCAATAATTTTGGTTTCTAGTGATGCCGAAACCAAGCTCTAGTAGATTAAATTACGCTGTAATCATATTTAATGTCAAAGTTATATGAACAATATAGACAAAGGAATCGGGAGCGTTGCTGATAACAAGTATGGAGATGAGGATATAAAGTAGTTGGGAGGATTAAAAGACAATGCGAGTATGATATAACCCACACAATGTAAGAAAGACACAATTTACTATTAAAGAATTTAAATAAATTATTTTATGAGGGGTGATAACGCTTCATTAAAAAAAGTTTGTGTGCTTGATATAACCACCAATCTCACTGAATTTAAACATTCGTACAACACAGCATGACTGACGGTACCTTTGTTATGCTGCGCGACTGATTAAATAAAACAAGATTGTTGCTTCTATCAAGCACGCAAATCTTGAATTAACAAAGCAACTACTGGACAATAAGCATAAGAAAATTAATAAAATTTGCATTGATTCCGCATAAGAAAGTTTAAAGTAATACGCACAGAAATTAATCCGATAAGCGTTGAAGTTCTTTAAATCCCGATTTCAAACTTTAGACATAAACTAAATCCATTTTATTTAACCAGTCGCAAAACATGGAAAAATTCCATAATTTTCTTTCACTGACGCATAATGACCTTCCAACCGCACCACGGAAAACCGAAAAATGAGGATTAAACTTCTATGCATATATAAGGTGTGGAAAATCATAGATGTAACTCCCAAACCTAGTTAACTCGCATAGATGGTAATTGACTCTAAATGTTGGCTGCACAATTTCTGTGCAGTCACAAAATTAACCATTTGTCATCTTTAAATACGTTCATACAAATTATGTAGTAGAACACTTATTGATAGAGCGGGATGGTAAAAATTCTTTAAATCAGTTTTGCGAACTTTTGTTCATGTTGATTTTGGTATGCATTTCTGGTCCTATTTGAACTAATTTATTACTAGGTGCGCATTATTCCATACATAAATGCATATATACAAGTTCTCCATAACAAACACAAGAATAATTAATGAATGAATGGAAATTTTTTGCGTAGAATTCGAGAATTAAATATACAATCCCATTTTTCGGTTCAAGAAAGGTTTTAAAAGTCATGGTAAACTTGGTTACAAATGACCACGTTAACGGTGATAAGTTAATACTAAAGCCATGGACTTTCTATCGTCGGTAATTGTTTTGAAAAATATATTATGCGTCTGCCATTGTATTATGTAATTGTAGTGAAGTACAATCTGCAGTTTACAGATGAACTCGTGGCTTTCACTGAAATTGATGACTGTATCCTCTTACCAATGGCCAGATTCCTGATAGGTCGTCTGGACCAGCAACTAAGATGCGCCAAATATCGGGCTTTAAATTAACCTCGAACCTAATATTTGGATGCTAATTTAAATCGTTTTAAATTAAAGTGCGGCTAAATTCTCATTTCTAATTCAAGATTTACTACCACAATTTAAATATGTGGTCAAATGAGTTATCAGCAGCTGCAAACATCGATATGTATAGTTAAATTTACAATTAGATGTAGAATAAAATTTCGCGAACTTTGTTTTATGAACTAAAGTTGATAACAGTATATTTCGGCTTTCTTTTAAAAATGGTTGCGAGGAGATCGCCGCATTGTTAGCTACTTTCGCAATTTAAGCTTGTGGAAGTCACTTAATAACATGCGATTCCACAAATTTCAGCCTTGTAGTAACCGGCAGGTTGATGTCACCAATCAATAAACTATATATATATATATATATAATATATATATATATATATATATATATAATATATATATATATATATATATATATATATATATATATATAATATAATTATAAACGATGACATCTCCAATGCTAATGTTAACAACAATTATCCGCGGCAAATTCTGGCCAGTACGTGATGAGTTCCCAATAAGGACGAAATCGGTCTCACTGTATAAATTGCATTTGTCCACAATTTCCAAGACTTAGTTTATACTTGACAAATGCTTGCACTTAATGGGCAGGTGTTTACTTCAAGATCGCAAACTTGAATAAATTAACTACCCACAGCTCTGTGTTTAATGCTAACAGAATGTTAAAAATAAACTGCCGGCAAAAAACGAGACCAGCCAAATAATCAAATTTAAACGCATCAATAATTATTTTCAGCCATTTTCGTGCATTTCTTGTTTAATTTGAGAAACAAAGTGTTTGTCGAAACATGACTTTACTTTAAACATGTCTAGACAACAAAGTTAAAAATGCGAACCTTTCCTTACATATCTAAGGTATATAATTAAACGAACATTGGTTGCGCGGGCAGTGATATCAATTATTTAAATCTAGTTTGCGAGCATGAAATAAACACAAATCCCTTTAAGAATACATTTGTCATAATAAGGAATAGGGGAGGAAAGTCAATTCATCCAGCAAACCGGTTTAATCCGTATTGAGAACACTTAACGTACTGTACAGAGTCATGGATTCCGAAGCAGAAATGCCAATGTTCGAGCTCTGTTCGTGGCAAAAGTCTGTACAGTACTTGAAGAGTCCCAATAAGGACGAAACCGGTTTAGTGGACAAATTGCCTCTTCTACACTATGCGATGCTTAGTTTGTAATGTTTCAAAAGTATACTTAAAAGGATTGATGTTTATCTCCGGCCCGCAAACTTCATTTAACTAAATAATACCTGAGGTATTCCGATGATGCATTCATTAGCGTCAACGATGGAGAAATACGTGACATATACAGAGGTTTTTTTTCCTGGCCCATCAGATTCAATTAGCGTTCAAACGCAGGACGCACAATCTAACGTAGTGTCTTACCTTAAAGTATTGCTATTGAGCCAAGAGGATGACAGTCTAAAAAAATAAAATATATCCAAATCAGATACGGACCGGATCGTTCATCCATTACAACAGCTGTTACGCCAATTTCCCAAAAAAGGGGGTTGTTACGCAATTTCTACTATAGAACAAATAAAATATGTTCTAAAGAATTTAAATGTCAGGAACTGATGGTATTCAAAATAACTTTATTAGAAAACGGGTACCTCGAAATGTTTTTAAGGAAAACACAAAGCGTATATAACAAAATCAAAGGCAATGAAGCCGAACACAACCGAAAGGCAAGTTATGAAAGTATACCTCTTTAAGGGTGATGCAACTTCCGAAATATTTACTCGAAGAATTATAAAATTCAATGACATCTCGAATGTCTGATACACTGTTTATGTTTGGCTATACAAGGAAACGCCAGATAAACTTAATATGTAAAGGAAAATCTCCTTTCAATCAAGCAGTCCAACATTGATTTCCCACACAAATGGCGTAGCTGTAAGTACGTCGTGTAGGTAGGACTGGTCTATTACTAAAGAAGTGAATTCAAGAACATTTTAAATCACACACATATGGCATAGGAGATAGTGTTTCCACAAAACATGAACACATTTCTTATAAAAATAACACTTCAAATTTCTGTTTTATTCAAAGCAAGAAACGAAAATTGTTGTTCATAACGGAGTCAGTTAGTTGCATCATCTCTAATCCGGAGCTAAATCAACAAAAGTAAACTGTAAAATCAGTAAAAAGTTAATGTTCGTTACTGCAAAGAAATTGTGAAGCCAACATTTCCAGTCAAGTATAATGAATGTGAGACTACTAGAGGTGAGAGTCACGTATCTAATTTTGCTTTCCATATAAATGCATTGCGGTTTGATCCTCGCTAGTCAGTTTTCTGCTGTACTCTGATGATGATCATGGAAGGTCGAAACACATCAGTACGTGTGACTGACGATAGTTTTGCTATGTTGTTTGACGACTGGTTAAATACAATTGGATTGGTGTTTACTTCAAGCTCGCAACCTTGATTTGTATAATTGCTACCACCACCTAAGCAATCAATAATTGTTTAACGAATAGTGTTTTTCATAGCGGAAACTGTTAGTCGCATAATACTTAATCCGAAGTTAAATCAACAAAAGTAAACTGTGCGTGAAATGAAAGTGCACTGACGAATTATTTTTAGATGTCTGTGCGCATTTATGTTTTCCTTGCCTTTCCAAAATTTACTGAATACAGTAACAGCTTTGGTATTCGAGTTAAGCCTTAGCGGCAAGGTGACCATCCTAATTTTTTTGTATATACCTGCTTCACAATAAAAATTAGATGTCAGTACTTAAACTTTCATCAGTTGGTGTATTAATTAATGTGAAATGAAAAAAATTCTAGAAAATTATATGCGCTCATTAGAAAAGATTTTATATGTACATTCCTAATATCGTATCAATGTGCACAGATAAATGTCAATTCCATTAGATACAAGGAAAATTTCTTCATTATTTTCTTCTCATGAATCTAAATGTGGATATATTTATGCATTTATGGTTGTAAATACATAAAAGATACGAATTTATGTATTAGGAAGGACAAACGTATAAAAAATTAATTGAAACGAGACTAAGTGTACTCCTAATGTTCAATTAAAATGTAATTATGTTGACGAAAGCATTTTGTGCCTAGTGGTTACCCATGAGTAGAATCGAACGCGCCTTAAAAATCTAGAGTTAGCCAAGCAACATGAGTTAATTAGACAGACCAATCCCTTAGGCGTATATTTTCTTACTTCAACGTCATTTGACAAATGATATAGTGTCCCAGAGGCAAAGTGAAGACTCATAATGATTATTACCAAGACAAAACGAAACAAATGCATATTTAGTTCACGCAGTCTGTGGTCTCATGTGAACTAATCAGTTACTATAATCGAGGTTGCGATCTTGTACCAAATTCCCAAGAAACTCCATGAAATCAATGGAGCCGGCTTATCCTCCAAAAGGAGTCAGCCGCAGTAAGGTAAAGTAAGGTAAGGTTGCGATCTTGACATAAGCATCTGACCCATTAATTACGCACATATGTCAGTATAAACAAAGAATTGTATAGTGTAGAAAAGGCAATTCACTATACAATTCCTAGCTTATATTAACATATATAAGTAATTAATGACCCAGGTGCTTATATCAAGATCGCGCAACCAATGTTCGTTTAACTAATCAGTTGCCAGAACCACAATACATACACTGCAAAAGTTTATATTAATGAACTTCCTTTTCCATTTTATTCTGTTTAGCATATATATAGAATTGAAGACTAACGGTATAATTTAATGTATACATTTTGTTGGTTTAAAATAAACAATGCATCCGGTTGTAAAGGCAATTCAGCCATTATGCCGGTTTCGTTCTTATTGTGGACAAGTCAAGTACCGGCTAGAATTTGTCTCGGACGGGACTCGAACCGGGGCACATCGACTTTGGAGTCTGGGACTGTATCAACTAAGCTACTTGTGCCAAAAATTCTAGACAGTACTTGAAGATTTCTCAATCAGTATGAAAATTATCTACTTGATCAATTTCCTTTACTACCTGATTCACAGTTTATTTTATACTGAAAGAAAATATTTACATGAATAAAAAAATTGCGATGGATGTTTTAATATTGACCGCTATTCTATGCCAAAACATTGGCATATCTACGCTTAATTAATAATTAATTTTAAAGAATTCCATCAGAAGAAAAAACAATTAATTCTATTTACTTTATCACGCAAATATGAGCTATGCTTTAGAATCAGACTCTACTACGATGTACTTTCAATATTAAAATAAATACGTAGATGGGCAATCGTATTTTATAGTCGTGTACAGATATTAATGTTTAATAATTGAAAATTAGCTTTGATGTCAAGATCAAAGGCTTGTTTTTAACCGACAAAGAAACCGCAATTTTACGTACTCGATAGTTTGTCGCGCACTTAGCATACGTGGAACGTGTGTTCGTATGTGTGTGTATGTGCGTGTATTTGTTTGTTAGCTTGTAGGCTTACATTCATTAATGTAAGCCTAAGTTTTGTTGTCTCCTGTGACGTGTGCCGTATATAGGTTTGTATGTGCGCGCATCTATAACGGTGTTGTAGTTTCATTAATACCTTTACCAAACAGAAAATTTTATAATACAACCAACGGAAAAATGCAGATGTTGGTTTACTAGTTTCGTTGGTGAGGAAATATACGTGTTTTAAAGCGAATTCTTGATTTAACATTATGTGCGATAACTATGTGCCAACGACAGGATGGCAATCTTCACATTGTGCAACACTGTTAAAATGAAGAAAGGAGGAAGGATGGAGAGATTTTTTGCCTTTGTTAAATAAATAAGAGCAATTGTGCAAAAGCGTAAAAATGCTTTTAATGGAAGAGTTGACCTGTGACGATTAGAATAGTGTGACTAAGCGGTGAGTATATATGAGATAGCAGATTAGCACTACACAAGACTTAACATAAAAAAGAACGAAGCAGACATTGTTTTATTTAGTTGAGTCATGACCGAAGTCTGCGTGTGTTGGAGAGATGGAGATTATTGTGACTTACCGCGAGTTGCATTCGCGGGTTGTTGCTTTGCACTATCAGTTTCGCAAAGATCCGATTGATCCTTATTTCCGAGTACGCATCAGTTTTGTCTACGAACAGGCTGGGTTCGTATTCGTCCCTTTCTTCCGAAGGCTTCAACATCGTTCATACTAACCATTGTAAATGCGGTGCTATACAATCTTTTTCTACTGGCGACGTGTCGGCGCGTTATTTCCGGAACCATCATCAGGCCACCATACACAGCACAATACTCACAATAGTTGTAGTTAGTATGAACGATGTTGAAGCCCTCGGAAAAATCGGACGTATACGCACCTAGCCTGATCGAAGAAGAAATAGATGCGGACTTGGAAATGGTGATCCATCGGTTCTTTGTTAAACTGATAGTGCAAAGTAATTGAAATAATCTCTAAAACTTATTTTTTAAAAACACATAGTTAAAGTGAATAACTGGATGCAGTGCTATCATTACAATTTAATATTCCATGTTTTTCTGAAATAGGCAACCGATATGTAATAGAAGATTTGCAATAATTTGAGCCGTCCTTGTTTCTAGGCGCACAAAGTGTGCACTTACTTGATCCACCTGACAACGTCGCGCTGAAGGCATTAACACAACGTGTTATCCATTGACAATTGACGTTGGCTATATCCTATAAAATCGATGCAACGAAACATAATTTCCAGCTAAACCAATAGGACTTGATCATCAGTACATTCCACACCATAAAATTATAAAAGCAATTATTTAAATCAAGGTTGTGATCTTGATGTAAACACCAGTCCCATTATATATATATATATATATATATATATATATATATACATTTGCCAGTATAATTTATGCATGACATAATGTAGAAAAGGCGATTCATTCAGTAGATCGGTTTCGTCTTTATTAGGATCTGTTCACGTATTATCCATAATTTGCCCCGGACAGGGCTCGAATCTGGGCACTTTTACTTCGGGATCTTTTGCCCTAAATACTGAGCCTCAACCTAAAATAAGAGGTAACCAAAAAAGTTAGCTAGTATATTATTGAAAATTGTGTGTAACGTGCAGCAGGGTGGCTCAGTGGTTAGAGCAAATGATTAAGAAGCAGACGTGCCCTGGTTCGAGCCATATCGGCGGCAAATTCAGGACATTGCGTGAATGGTTGCAACCGGTCTAGTGGATGAACCGCCTTTCTACTGACAAATGTTTGAATATGATGGAACTGGTTTTTACATCAAGATCTCAAAATTGATTTAAATAATTGTTATCACTGCCCGCGCAACTAATATTCGTTTACTTATAAAAGGAAACAAAAACACGTTCTGTATTACTAAGCGGGGAGTGCATTAACCTAATTACACACCGTGGAGCAGAATAATATATGATAAGCGCTAATAAATGCACGATTTTTTGGAGATATGGTTACGATTTAACTAGAGCTAAAATCAAAATATCTAGCGAAGAAGTATTTGCAGATTTGTCAAACCTAAACTAAGTTCCGAGTGAGCTTTTGCTCGGCTTTATTGCGCGAATAAGCAGATGGGTGTATAAATTAACGGTGAAATTTCCATGTTTAAAACCATCATGCCCACCCACCAGTACGAGGAAAAATAAGCTCTACCGAATTCATCTAATTGGGAAACCATACATGGGTTCTGGATACTTCTTATGAGTCCGATTTCAGGAGATTGCAGATGTGTCATTACCTCTTACAAATCTCCGAATCGGATACAGGAAACTTACGATACGTGAGCAAAATAGAATTTCCAGAAGCAAATTTGTCCAATGCAATGCCTAGTGTAAAGGATTTTCAGCATTGCCATACGCGAATAGGCATTATCGAGGTAACAGAAAGTTAAATCGCCTCAGAATTAATGCTAGCGTATGTGCTGTGCAGAATCAGCAATCTTATCATGTTCAGATTTACGCGTCTACTGAGGGTGTCTTGCGTAGCACTCCGCTATCGGCTCAGTGTCGGAGCACCCGCAATACAAATCATGACATATCATGGCCATCAACGATTGTGCGCAGTACGCATGCATGTTTAAATTAGGCGTTTTGTCGGACGATGATAACTGCCCACAAATTTATTTTACAAATAATGATGTATACCCAGTATGCTAATATTGCACACTCAAAGAGTCTCGTTGGGTCTTCGTGTCATTCTAAAATGAGTAAGGACTACCGTTTAAAATAAAAACTATGTATGCCACTGTGAAACTAGAAGCCGATACACATTCAGTCAATATTCAGCGCCCTTGTGTGCAATGTGAGGCTAATGCATTTTCAGGAAGGTGGAAGGAATTCTTAAACCAGTATAACCCTATATTTTTGCTTCTCGATTGCACCAAACTTAGTGCTTCTCAAGTTGATCGTTGGATACCATAGCCCAAAGTTACCGGACGGTTAAGAATTACCAAGATTAAGCAGCACTACAACAAACAACATGGTATCGATTTAAATACTGTTTGTTGCGAAGAACTAATATATATGCAAGTATGAAGTAGGTGTTGCGAACCTAGTAACAAATTAGTTCAGTTGTGACCAGAAGGATTAACCAAAGGCAGCATGAACGGAAAGTATAATCTCATGCACATTCGTTTCGTGCTTACTGGCGACTCATCAATAGGAGCCGGTATTACGCCCTTCTAACCACTATATATTTGGTAGAAGAATGTGGAATAATAATTGTACTTCCATTATTCCACATCTTCTAAATATATAGTGGTTAAAGGGCGTAATACCGGCTCCTACTGATGAGTCGCCAGTTAGCACGAAACGAATGTGCACGAGATTATACTTTCCGTTCATGCTGCCTTTGGTTTATTCTTCTGGTCACAACTGAACTAATGGTATCGATTTATTGAAATTTGATTGCGGAGTGCCAGCTTCATATTTTCCAATGCCGCGTTTTGCATATGCGGGTTCTAGCTTTGCACCAACAGTTTCACAAAGATCCAGTTGATCACAATTTCCATTTCCTTTTTGTCTTCGATCGGGCTTGGTTTGTATTCGTCCCAATGAAAATGCGGTCCTATTACATCCTTTTTTACTGGCGATATTTCGATGCTTCTTTTCCAGCACCATTCTCAGGCAACTATACACATTTGCTTAAATCTGCTATTGTGAGTATTGTACTGTGTATAGTTGCCTGAGGATGGTGCTGGAAAAGAAACATAGAAACGTCGCCAGTAAACAAAGATGTAATAGAACCACATTTCCATTGGGGCGAATGCAAACCCAGCCCGATCGAAGAAAAAAAGGAAATGAAAATTGTGATCAATCGGATCTTTGTGAAACTGATGGTATCGATTTGTTCTATGGACTAGTACAATACATATCTGCAAGTTCGGGTGCAAAAGACGCTGTCTAAAGCCATAGTATTGTGCTAAAATTGTAACTTCGACAAGGTGCGGATAGTTCAGTAAGTCAGATTCTTGGTCGTTCGGTTTTTTCAGATTATCGTATGCCATTAAATAGAAGTACATAACCTATGCAAGATTACTCAACGCTCATGATTAGAAACAGAATGCACCGATTTATAGACATGACGAATTTACATATATTGTTGTTAGCTAGCATGATGATAACTCAACAGCACGTTTCCAAAATAGCAAGTAGAAAATTGTCATTTTAGTAAACAAACAAGGCTGGAAATCATTTTCCATTGCAAGAGAAAATTGATTTTTCCCATTAGGACGTATTCCAATAGTAACAGGCTGTTCGGATGTAGGCATAAGAGCGGTATTACTGGCCGATTGCAGCCCATTTCAAAATTACAGACTTACCCTCACATAATCGGGCGAATTAAACCACTACCGGAAAAGAAATTCGAACAGTATAATGGGACCCACGCAACATTATGCATTTCATCATCAGTGGCCAGTTTTTCAACTATGCCGATAAAAAAGCGCTGATAAATTGGCGTTCGCTAGGTAATGAGCAGAAACGAGTACATTGGGCTATCGAAGAGTTCAACGAATGCGATTGCCCAGGTCTTGATAGCTTTGCAGCCGGCGCTGTGAGCGGAAATTTTGCTATTTGGTTGTTTCCACTAATACTGGTCTCCGAATTACAGGGCATCAACGGCACATACCAGGAACTAATCAGCTTAAACAATAATTGATTGCGCGGGTGGTGGTAACAATTCTTTAAATCAAGTTTGCGAGCTTGAAGTAAACACCAATCCCATTGTATTTATCCAGTCGTCGAACAACAACAAGTGCGTTGCGATTGGCGGTAGCTTTGTTATGTTGTTCGACGACTGGTTAAATACAATGGGATTGGTGTCTACTTCAAGCTCGCAAACTTGATTTAAAGAAATAATCATTTTGTTGTAAAAAACAAACAAGTATTCTCGACATATAGAGCTCTGATCCCTAAACGTTGGCTAGTTGCACAAAAAGAAAGACAAGGCATACAAAATTTTATTCAGGAATCAATATGAAGAGGACCAATTTCGTTTTTACATGATATACTGCGACAAGCAGACATTGCCCGCTTTAACAGAACATTGGAATTGTGGCTGATTTTGCCAGGTATAGTAAAATATATTTGTTATCAATGTAAACATAGCACCATACTCCATTGTTGTGAATAAATGAAAATCTAAAATTTAATTCCTCAATACCATAACACTAGATCAATTTCTGGAGATAGACTTTGTGGGTGCGATGCTTGTAGCACGTGAGGAAGAATCATACGCGTCGTGTTTGTTTCTTTGAAGAAAACCGCAACGAAGAACATTATAAGGTGTGTAGGAGAACGTTGAACTTGTCAATTTAGTGCATAACAAGATATCGCTGCCGATCAAGGTGCTCAAATTCAGTCAACTGAATTGAACCAGTAGGAAAAAACGCTCAGCATCAATTGTATCGGAGCTGCTACGTATTTCTCATAGGATAATTAAACAGGTGATCAAGCACAATGTATGATGAAATTTGTTCTACGATGTGAATATACAAGGCCATCGGGTGTGGCCAGGACAAGATACATTTAATCGAAAAGGCTATTTGCTTTAAAGTATCAACCGCTACATGTGTTTAGCTAGCAATTATGGTCTATGTAGTGTAGATAAGTCTACTTGGCGAACACATTGTATTGGCGACCAAGGATCGTTGTAAAATATCCTCTATCCAGAGCACCTAAAGCAAATGACTCAAGGCGTTTGCGCCAACCGATGGCTATGATAAGCTGGACAATCGATGTGCACCTGCCTACGCGCCGGAACTTACGTCCGCCTTCAAGGTAGAACCAAAGGCACCCAATGCTGTTAATTAATGTCTGCATCTGGCGAAGAATGTTGATAGAGTGTGCAAAATTTTTTTAAATGACATAATCGATAAATCCCAATCCACAAAACTCGATTACGGAAGGGTGTAAGGCTTCCACCTGATGGATGTTGGTGGAGTTGTTGCGTTTTCTACTGTTGCATTTTTTTAAAAAAAATGCTCAAACGGCTCCCTTTATGGTAAAGATGACTGGTAGAGAACCACCTAAATGGAGACAATCACTGAAACAGCAGATGGCTCGAAGAAGTGTATGCTAGGGTAGTTAGACTTAACAGAACATTGATATATAAATTTATAGTTTTCATTTTGTTGTGCTATAGAGAGACACATTACACGAACAATGCCATGTTTATTAATACATATTAATCACAACAATTTCGCAATGTGAAATATGATTTCTAAGTCAACTTTTGAGGGAAAAGTGAGTGTTAGCCTTGTAAATGAATGCGATAGCAGCAGAACTTTCCCCTATTAAAATTAGGCTAGATGACACAGATACGTTTAATGGAAACGGGGCCCATTTCATTTTGGTCGACATCAAAGAAGTGTCAAAGTGGATGTAAATCTCGAAAGGAAATTTGGTTATAATATTTTCCGTTGAAATATAAGATTAGAAATGAAAATTATGCGTATATTTTCAAATTTTGTATTATAATATATACAAGCATATATATATTAGCACTAATATAATGTTGGTTGCCTTCATTACTTCTTTATTATTAAGGTAGAACGTGTTCGTAAACGTTTTGCTAAACTAAACTGATATATAAGCATATAAAATGATTATTCAAACAATCATCATTAAGCACGTGTACTGGCTATTGAAATTTTGAGAAAAAATAGCATTTACTTATCTAAAAATCGTAATTCACCGTGTTTAATTGAGTCTGTGCACATTATTTAAATAGTAAGTTGAAATGATAACAGGTCAGTGCAAGATAAAATAGCACCGTCTATTTAATTAGTCATAGTGCAATGGTGCATAAGGCACCGCCTTTTGGCATATCAATAAATACGATTGACATCATTATTTTCCGTTGTTACACACCCAGTCAAATCAAACAAACTGATAAGAAAATCTATATAACCAAATTTACAAACAACAATATGCGTGCATGATTGAACTATACTGGCAGGAGACGATTGTATATGCTAGCATTAAACACTAAACGCTGCATAAGATAGAAAATACAATTCATTTGTTAGGTCGATTTCGTCCTACTTGGATAAAAAAGCAGTGGCAACGAGAAATGCCGCGGCCTGGACTGGAAGCTTAGGTATATGATTTAGTCATGAATCCGCGCATTGCATTCAATTTCAAGCTCTCCCCGTCTCGAATTACGTTTTCAGTCAACCTGTCTTTCCGATAAAATGCCGTGGATATCGTTTTCGATTCAAATCTCCAGCTCGCTATCTCCGATCTTCCATTAAAAGTCAAACACCATTTCATAATAGATAGTGATAATGAATTAACGATTAATGGTATGATTTGCTTATATATAAACATATACAATCCTGTACAATAAATCAAATGCAATCACATATAACAACGGCAATTCAGAAGGTCGTATAAACACTTATATATTCTTATTATCAGAAATAATCAATTTTACCACAAAGCGGGCAAAAAATGTCCTAAAACGTGGAGATGTTACTATTTCGTGTTAATGTTTTCCAATTTTCTTCCATTAATTGACAGATAAAGATAATTAAAACTGTTTTCAATGGAGCCAAGTGCAGAATGGCGTTTTAGTAAAAATAATTTTAGGAGATGCTCATTTTTCATATATGTAAGACTCTATATATAATCCGCATTTTTTATGTATAATCTTTGCTGTGTTTGCCTTTTCCTCACATTGTAGCTCCAAGTTATTTTCTGAAACTAGTTTAAACCGTTAAAGAATTCGATATATATTATTTAATTCATCATGATTTTTCTTACGACTAAGCCCCCTAAAAGACGTGCTCACTAAGTCAATTAAAGCATAAAGTTCAATTAAATGTGTATCCGAAAACATTTAGTCTTCGAACCTGAGTTCAATCAAAAACATCTTACATAGCTAAGATTAATAGTGCTTTCAAAAATACTACTTATATAGGAACGATGGCGTGCGTTTGCCTAGTTCGGCAGGCCGTCTAAGAGCAGGATGATTTATAATCGGATAAATTTATCTCCATTGGGAATTGATGACCTGGTGTCCTCTAGAGCCTAGAACTAAACATGATTAACACAACCAATAGTAATTTCATAAGGCATGCGCGAGCTGTGTCTTGCAGAGCGGATAAGCCAAAATAAGATACTACAGATTACCCTTAATTTGAGGCCCCAGAGGTTGAAGATTCTTTATGCAAATCTAGGAAAGAACGAATATCGTCTCACACTCGTCTCACCTCTGCCCTCCAAATGCGAGAGATTCAGACAGGTACGATGTTGTCTTTCTAGTATAAATTAATGCAACGATAACTTTACTTAAATACTCATTGATCGCGCCGTTGGTGACAATAATTATTTATACTAAGCTCGCAAACTTGATTTAATGATAGTTTTACTTGACTGGCGAAGTATAAACTCTCATTTAGTTTATGCTAGGTACTGCGCTGGAAAAAATTTCTCTTGCAATCGTGAATTTTACGTACCAACTATCAGCTATTTAATTAATGAAAAGAATGTTTGCTTCAGTAAGCTATCATATTTGCATTGAGCGGAGTTCTGGCATCTTCGTGGTTTCAGATATTTAAAATGCCAAACTATACACAGACTGTGTGAAAAACGGAGCTGTAATAAGATAGGCAGTTATGATAACGCCATCCGACTCTTTTATATTGCCCTTAGCTTTAATGTACATTTGGTTAAGTCAATTTTTCACTACGTATGTGGCCTTTTGCCAAATGGCGCAGCAATGTGACTCATTCAGATTTGATAACAATTTATCATCATACTCAAATCGATCGCATTCCGATAAGCGGACGCTGTTTGTTTACTATCCAGAAGACGAGTGCGTCTTACTATTGGACCTTACAACAGTCTTCTAGCCTCGGTTTGTTTTCGTACGATAAAGCCTGCAAACTTGTTTGCAATCTTTATTAATACGAAAACTCTTGAAAACGTGGCGTCTGCTGTGAAACTAAAAAGAGATAGCACCCCGACCCTTCAGCTTCGCATAGAGGATAATGTCAACCAAGTGGAGGATGAAGAATAAAAATGATATGATGCCGCTACTGAGATGGAACAGCATCGAAGTATAAAATAATATTTAAACTGCACGTTTAACTATAATTGATTAGCAGTCGTCATTCAACCAATGGAGCACGGACGCTGTCAGTTTCTGAAACGCAGCCAATTAACCACTTAAAAACTCCTCGATCCGTCAAATATTGCGGGCGGCTTTGTAAGAGATGAGGTGAAATATCAACATTTTTGAGAAATGGACATCGAAAAGCATACTTTTGATGAAGTGACAGAGACGTGTGTTCTACTGAGGAAATGCAAAACCACCGGATTCGCTGGCCTCCCATTTGAATTTTTCAACGATCTGCACAGGCTCGTCGCCACAATTTAGAGGGAGGCATACGTTTCAAACTAGCGGAAAAGTTGTGTTGTTAGGCTCATGCACGAAAAGGTTAAACTGATGGTTAGTTGGAACTACAGGCGGAGTAGGCCAGTCACCTGTGAATTGGTTACTGCCATTCACGATAAGAGTCACTGGATCGCGACACACTGCACTCTCATTAAACATGAGGCAATTGAATGAGCACAAATAGTTGGGATTCAAGCGACAAAAGTTTTCAGTGGAGAGGCCTGGTGAAGAATTACTTACTGGTTTTGGCTCCTCTGGATTACCATGTGTGAATGAATCAAGTCTTCGTTCACAATGTATCGTATTGATTGATAGGTACATTAAGACAATGTCTAAAAAAATCGCTTTATAGGGATAGGAAACGTCGAATAACTTTTGCCAACACCAAAATTTCTCGAAATCAAGAGGCAAAATTTCCATAAATCGATAAAATTTACATAAACTTATTGAATATTTAGGATATCTACTTAGCCATAATCAAGTTTTTATTTTGCAGGTCTTTCTTCCTCATTTTTAAGTGCCGAGGTATTACTTTTCTTTTAACTATATTATTAAAATACTGATATCGTAGCAACATCTTTATCTAGAGCATTTATAAACATGAACTGATTATAGTTAAGCCATCATTAATTGCGCGATAGATGATAAATTTCAATCTTGATATATACGGTATAAACTTAACATCGTATAATGTAGAAAAGGAAAATTATCCAGTAGACCTGCTTCGTACTAACTAGAAACACATAAAAGTAATGGCAGAAATTTCTGCGGATAGGGCTCGAATCTGGAAAATGTATACATCAATAGATTGAAGTTTATAAGAATAATTTATATAAAATAATCTATTTTCCAAGATTTGCTCACTTTAAGTGTTTTCAATAATGCCACTAAACGCCTCTAACTTCCATCGAAAATGAATTCTTTAAACAAAGGTTGTGGGCATGAGATAAACTACAATTCAATTGTATATAAAAAGTCACACAACAAAGCAGAACTGGCGTATTTCACTTGTAACGCTGATTTTCGATATTCTATGTTCAGCAAGATGTCCCCGACTCTCATTTTCATTCTTACTTTTATTCCAACAGTCTATCAACAAAGACCTATCCGCACATATTTCTACAAACATTTCAAATGAAAATAAAAGTTTAAAGAAGTTTACGCAAAATGATGCAAAATCCAGTAAATATATAACTAGGACTTCATTCATTCAAGTTAAAAGTTTTGCTCTCCTAATTTTATAGATTTTGTTATTTGTGAAATTCTATTCCGATGCAACTTCGCTTTTCTATGTACACTACTACTCTACATCACCATTAAATTAGTTATCTCCTTTCTATAACAGAGCTACTTACTTTATTGGTCTGTCAACTATTACTTTTATCTTCAAAAATTGTCTACTCTGACATTTATAATCCACAATAGTTTGTTTGCAGTTTTTAAATATTTTATTTGATATTTAATTTAAATTTTTTTGAGTTTGAGTTTAATCTATTTAATTTGACTTTCGGTTTTTTAAATTCGATTTGCAGTTCAAAATTTTCTGCTTTGCGATTTCGCTATTTAAATTTATAACTGAAGGTATCTCGCTTTCCGACTCGCACAAAAATGTTCTCTCTACCGTACCCGTATTTTGCCTGAACTAGGTAGAAAACACTTCTGACACCTTATTTCAAACAGAGTTAAATTATTTAACTATGATAATAATTAATTCAATTGTTTTCAGAACCACTATGAAATCAAGCTTTCAGCAAAGCTGTCCATATTTATGTTTCTATTATTTAAAGAGTATTAACGTAAAGCTCAACATGTACCTTCATTATACTTAGTGTGATAAATTGGTGCTATCCGCTGTTTAACTTTGGCAAATTGGCGATACTTGTATAAAATTGGTTAATATGCGAGTGTTTTCGTTAACAAAAGAGGTTCAGAATTTATTTGTCCGACTGTTTATCGTCCTGCAAAATGGTAGTATACGCAAGCTGGTGGAATGAAATCCTTCATAATGTTCTTGTTTTTTCGTGAATCTGCTAAAAGTAGGCCGAAATGTATCTAAAAGCATTACCAATTTAATAAAGACCAGCTTTAAAGTGGGTGTGGAACCAGTCGATTTCTCTATACTCCATCACTGCATTACAACGAAGCGTAGCATAGTATAAGAATAACATCGCATGGAATACGAAACTCAAATGGTTAAAACATAGACAGATTTTTTAAACAGAATAATACCAAATTACCTCAGCCAAACTCCTTTGATGAAACATTCAGATAAACCTATTATTCCGCGATGAAATTATAAAAGCTCCAAAGAAAAAATGTGTTTTATGACATACAAATTGTTCTTAATTGATTTGAAAACTGATAGTAATTTGATAGATATTTCAAAATAATAATAAAACATATTTAATTTGATCATTGTATATTGACTCCATCGGTCAACACTAGAATTATGCAAAGCTAAAAATTAGGACTAATACCTAAATTACAATGTATTTTTCATAATCAAGTCTATTACACAATTTTCAAATATGCAGACGATAGAGTATCCGTTTCCATTTATATTTATCTACCAATGAAATCACAAAGCGATATAAGTAGAAAATTAATATGCTTATCTGAACTTCTCAAGATCTATTTTTTATATTGAATATTTTTCATACACACTTCAAATTTGATAAGTTTTCAAATATCGCTCAACCAATTTTCTACAATAATGAACATGTACCATCCAATAATTTTTGAAATAGTATTTTGGAATTCTCATTAAAAATGATTTAAGTAAAAAAGGACAAATTTGCTTTAAACTAGAGAAAGAATGATAAATTATTTAATTCAAAGTCAAGTCAAAACCTCAGAGCATAAAATAACACCATTTAAAACGTATTTTTTGTATTGAATATCTCCAAATCTGTCATATGGCTTTACCGTTAAACAACAAAATTAAAAGCCATAATGACTTAAATACGTGTTTTTATTTATTTATTTTTTTTGTAGTTATATACTAATTATTGGTTTTCAGTTAGCCTTCATTCTAGGAGAGCCTATATGGCGTCTCCCTATTTAATGGTACTAGTGTTTATATCAATATGGTAACTTTGATTTAAATAATTGATATTAGCGTCCACGAAACCAATGATCGTTTAAGAATACAACGGTTCAATTCAATACCATTTCCCCAGGTACCGTGGTGTCTGCTCGATATTGACAGACTGATAATGTTTAGTTTCAATTTTATGTCCATAGAGATGTCATATAAGCTGCATCTAAACGAAAGGCTAACCAAGAAACATTATTTCGTATATAACTTGAAATCGTGTATAGCGTGCGGCAAGGTGATTTTTTGGTTAAAGAAATAGATTCCCAGGTTCATGCCCTGTCCGCAGCATATTCTGGACAGTTCGTGAGGAGTTCCCAGTAATGATAAAACCGGTCTCCTTGATGAATTGACTTTTCTATATAATACAATATTTAGTTGATGTTGAAAAATATGTGTACATAATGCGACTGGTGTTCATATCACAATCTCAATCTTTATTTAACTAATTTTCATTACCGCTCATGAAACCCACTTTCGTTTAATTATTCAAGGTACTTGTTTGTCGACAGGCTTTGTGGGAATTGTAATGTTATGGAAGGTTTAATTTAAAGCAAACTTTAATCAGATATATAAGCCTCAAAGCTAATGTGCACATAATAATCACGAAAAAATATTATGCTTTATTCTTCCACAGATCATGAACTCACAATGGGAATTTAGTATAAGCTAATACATCATAAGTCATTTGTTTATAACTTTAATGATAAGAGGAATTTGTAAAATTATATTTAATTTTAAGTGCTTATACGTCCAAAAAATTCAAAAATGTATTTTTAACTTTAATTTATAAATGAACCAGTGTTTTGAAATGAACTCACATTAAGTTAAAATTTGTATACCCACGATGACGAGACTTTCTAATTTTAACCAATGGTTTTGTTGAATGTGATGCGTTTGTTCTATCTTTAACAAGTTCTATGTTAGCTGAATTCTTAGCCGTCGTTACTTCTGTGTCAAACGGTTTAGTAGAATCAGCGTTACATCCATTTTTATTGATGAGAGATTTTGGAAGAATTTTTTCACACAATATTTGTTGTACATCCTTCGAATGAATGAAGTCTGAATAGTATCTATCGGACAAAAAGGTTTTTATGCTAGCCTGAGCGTCGTCAAAAAGCGTCCTATCAATTCCATACCTTGCTTTTTCATTTGAGGCAGAAGATATCTTTTCCATTATGACACGCTTTATTTCATCGGGTAAAGGCACGTGATTAGTTGCTTCCGAGCGAATGTAGGTTCGATAAATAACTTTAGCCACTTGGAAAACTTTGGCAGAATCATTTTTGTCTAAAGTGGATCTAAATCCTTTACAAGCAAACCAAAAATCTAAAAGATGGCCTTGAACATGCTTCGTCGAAAGGTATTGATGAAATAAATTTACTCCGTCAGAATCTTCTAGAAGAAACTCAAGATCATTAGACCAACGTTTAACAACATCAATATGTTTAATATCTTCCAAATTAGACGAATGCTGTCTAGGAATATCCGAAAAAGTATAACAAACAGTTGTTGTATCACTAAATTGCGGAGTAAGGCTATTTCCACGCATCGTCAAATTAACAAAAGTAAATTTTGTTATACACAATAATTAATTTACTTTTTAACACCATGAATTAAAAATATTTATTCACACCATCGAAAAATATACTATGTTTAAAGCATGCAACTACATTATTGAGAACAAAAAAGGAATTTATGTATTGCGCCTGTTTATTGGCTAAATTACAACCTTGAAATTGATCAGGATAAATAATTTACACGTAAAAATACTTGAAGGTGGCGAATAGGGAGTTAACGCTTCAGCTTCAAGTAAATGCCGTACGACGTTACAAAGTCAGTTAAAGTGCCAGAAATACCAAGTTAGTATTGTTGGGGGGCCCTTAACAGGACTAGTCTTGCGTTCTCCGAAAAATGCCGAGAGGGTCAGTTAGTGTAGCAGTGTCCAGAAGTACTCCTAGACACTTGAGACCAGCTCTGGTTGACTTCGGTTGTGGTTCCTTCTGTTGTGGATTTGAAATCCTGCTGAGTAAACTTGTTGAAGTTCTGCAGTAACTGGCTCGTCTCTCTAGTTGTACAAGATTGGCGTGACTGAAATTGCCAATGTGTGTGAAGCAAGCCCAAAATCAGCGTGTGTGTGTGTGTGTGTGTGAAGAAAGCAGACAGCATGTCGGAATAACGCACAGCAGAAGGCAAACGCGACAACTGATTTTCATGGCAAATTCACTGTGCTTAAATATCCATGTTTGGTTACTTGCACACTATTGGTTAAACGGAAAGTTTGCTTTTTACTCATTGGTGCAGCGTAAATAAATTTGAATTTAATTTACGCAATATGTCGGCGATTGATTTGTGTCGTTACAAATCTAACTCTGTTTTTACACAATATTTCTCTTAACTGTGATTTTAGAAACAATCTCTGTTAGTTTAAAGCAGTTTTAATTGAGATTTCTTGAACTGAAATTTTATTTGTAATTAATAGGGTTTTGTTTATTAAATATACAGACCCGCACGCGATACGCAGGGAACATGCGGTGGATTATAGTGCCATAGTGGAATTACTCCTCTTCTTTGGATTATTCGCAGTTTATACAAGTGATTTACTGTTTGCATCTAATTCTACGTATCAGAATTTCAGAGTACAATGGATTATTATAATTAAATAAGTTAAAACCATAGCAAACAGTGGATTAATTATTTGTGAAGTTTTTTCATTGAAGTTTTTACACGATTTTAGTCTATTCATCATCAGTGACAACTTTTACCAGTGACTTTATTTATTTCATCATATATTTTCAATCGGTTGCAAGTATTCATCACAATTGAGACTTTTGTGAATGAGACATTATTTGTGTTGACAGTATACCGTTCTGTTGCCGTCTAGAGCACGGACAATTTTGTTTAACTGTGACTTGTGTATAAGACATTCAATTGTGTTAACAGTATTCCGTTTTGTTGCCGTCTAGAGCACGGTCAATTTGGACTAACTATGAATTTTCCATGCAACATTGTGTACAATACATATGTGATCATTCGAATTAGCCTTCTCACATCACCCATCGGGAAAAGGCCGGGGATCGATCATACGTTCGGATCTCAACAGCAGCTACCAGTTCTATGTAGGTAGATAGCAACCCCGCAAAATACCCCTACAATATTGCGTAAATTAAATTCAATTTGATTTACGCTGCACCAATGAGAAAAAAGCAAAACTTGCCGTTAACCAATAATGTGCAAATAGCCATATATGGCTATTACATGGTCATTTAAGCACGCTGAATTTACCATGCAATTCAATAGTCGCATTTGGTTTCTGCTGTATGTGTCTCCGAAGTGCTGTCTCCCATGTTTCACATACGCTCATTTTTGGCCTTGCTTTACCAACATTGGCAACATCAGTAACGCAATTCTTTTTGCTGTACAACTAGAGAGACGAGCCAATTACTGCCGAACTTCAACGAAGTTACTCAGCGAGATTCCAACGCCACAACAGAAGGAACCACAACCCAAATCAACCCGAGCTGGTCAAAAGAGTCTAGGAGTACTTCTGGACGACATCACACTTACGGACCTTCTCGGCATTTTCCAGAGAACGCAAGGCCGGCCCTGTTAAAGGCCCCCAACAGTATTAACTCTTTATTTCATGGCAATCTAACCGAGTTTCTAACGTCGAACGGCATTTACTTGAAGCTGAAGTGTTTACAGTCCTTTAATTTCTAGAAATTTTTTTGTTTAAATACATTGCAATATACATAATTTTGAATTGTGCGTAATTCGGGTTTTCTGTATTCTGTTACTGTCCGACGCGCTTTTCTCTATTCGGTTTTACAAATTTTTATCTTCACAATATAAGCCTTCAAAACGGGTTTCCTTTTATATTTATGCATGTTTGGGTCATTCAGTAACAGGTAAATTAATAATTCTCTTTTTCGGGTCTTATCTATTTCCATTTTATTGCATTTTTGCGTAAGAAGTACACAGACCTTTGCTTATTATTAGATTAATTAATGACATATTTAATTGTGGCTAACGTGGAGGCTAATCTTAAATTTGAGGACACCAAAAGTTTGGTTCAACGAGTTGTAGGCATGAATTTAATAGATATGGAAGAGAAAATTATCATATCCGACTCATATAAGCACAGTAAGACTGAATCTGACTTGGCGTCTATGGGGCTCTTATCAGCTAATAGGGCTGGAGCCTCTACAAAATATGGCGACCGCGCCAGTCCTAAACTAATCAGTCTAAAAACCGTATAAATCCTAAAAATTTTCAGTTTGAGTTGGAGATTCCCAAATGCTTTTTAAAGCTTACCTTTTTTGGAAACTATGGTGTTATTTGCTGCCGCACAGATTGCCCTGTCGGAGAATTTCAGAAGCACGCTAGACAATTTTAGAATCAAAACTGTGGAAAAAATTCACATAATACTTTTGAGTTGCTAATGGCCGAAATTCAACAGAAAAGAATAGAATAGAATAGAATATCTTTGTTTGGATTCAAACCACACATGTTCCATCAAATAATAAAATTAGAAAATGTACAATATAAAAAGATATCACATCACATATATATGTGCAATTAGTTGTACTGTACAGTTTATCAGCATCAGAAAGATCAGCTGTAAACAGTGATAGATTCTTCATCAAAATTACAAAAAAATTAAAGTTATAATTCGAGTATAACATTTGTAAAAAAAGGGAACCATGACTAATAATTGATTGTGTGCATTGTTGATTAACAAGATGATATAATGCATAACATTTCAGTTTTAATAATACAAAATTTGAAGATAGAATCTCGAGAAATTATGTTGCTGAAAAACAATTAATCCTGTCTTTTATTTAACCATGAGAAAGTATTATCACAATCAAAATTAAAAATATCAGCAGGATTAAACACTTTTTCTAGTTCGGTAGATAAAAATTTAAAAGACATTTTAGTTGGAGGCGTTTCTCTAAGCCCCTTTGGCAATTGATTGTAAATTTTGTAAATTTTTGAAAAAGAGAATAGCTTGCGCGCAACATTCCCCACCAATGTTGGAGATATTGTAAAATGACCAGATCTAGTTCCAATATCATAACTCTTTCTTATGGGATTCATATAGGCACCAGACGACTGGTTCAAATGGAAAGCTTTTATGCAATAGCACATTCTCCGAAACCATAAAGGATGCAGTGATACAAACTGTAATCTAGTGGCGTATATAGTGCAGGAGATAGGACTAATTGTTTCACAACTTTTCTTTGTACAGCTTCTATCTTATTAGACAAACCCTTTGTTAAAGGATTCCAAGTAGCGGCAGCATATTCTGGTATCGGTCTAATCCATATTATAAACATTTTAAATTTTATTTCATGCGATATAATATTTCTATATATTAATGCCTATCTGTTCTTGGCACTGCCTACTATCCTTTCAATATGTCTCTCAGCAGAAGCAGTACAATGAATAGATATGCCTAAATCCTTAATTTCTTCCATAAGTTTAATCTCAAAAACATCATTAATCTCAGCATCATGAAAATAAACATAATTAAAATCTGTTCTGTTACCTATTTTTAAAGCTCTCGTCTTTTTACTGTTTATTTTCAGCCCTAGTGTTAACAAATATCTACTTAAATCATACAAATCTAGTGTTACATTATTTTTGGAGAATTCGACATTATTTGGATCAATTGGAAAGATTATTTTCAAATCATCAGCAAATTTGCAAACTCGACCGTTAGGGATCTTAGTTTCCAAATGTGCAAATACAATTTTAAATAAAATTGGCCCCAAACTTGATCCCTGTGGAACTCCACTTGTTACCCTTTTCGATTTAGATATTAAATCGTTTACTTGAATACTCATTCTTCGATTATATAAATAGTATCTAAGTAATCTAAAAATAATCGGATCAATATTCAATAAATTAATCGAATTCAAAATAGCATCGAGAGATATAGAGTCAAAAGCTTTTGAGATATCTAAGAATACAATTAATGCATCTAACTTTTTCTCATCTAATGTAATTACATGTTTCCAAATAGAGAGCATATTAGTAGTTGTCGACCTGCCTTTCGTAAAGCCATGTTGGCATATATCGAAATCAGCCGGCAGCATACGTTCTTAATGATCAAGTATCAATCGTTCTATTATCTTCAAAAACGAAGGGATAATAGAGATTAATCTGTAATCACTGGCACACGTTGGCTTACTTACTTTAGGCAAAGGTTTAGCTACTATTGTTAGTATATCGATTGTTAATATCCCATTCTTCAAAATTCTATTTATAAAATTGCAGAGCGCATTCATAAAATTTAAAGGTAATTGAAGTAGGTTAACAATCGATATACCGAGGTGATCTTTTTGTTTTTTTTTATTTTATTTTTAACATTAATTCTATCAATGCATCACTGTAAATAACAAGTCCTAGATCCTGGTTTCCCGAAGGATCCGGTAGATCAATAAAATTGCTTTCCTTCTGCGAATTACATAACAAGTTGTCAAAAACTTCATCCAATTCACAGATAAATTCATAATCAGTTTTACCCACAGGTAATATAAGGTTTAATTTTTCCTTATATTTACCGTATTCTGTGAGGAGTTTGTATTCTAGTCTAGGATTACTCTTCAGTTTGGCCAAAATAATTCTCTCTGATCTTTGACGGATTATCAGCAGTGATGAATTAATTTCTTTATCGATCATATCTAACCTCATTTTTTAATACTATTGATAAGACTACATTTCATTATATTATCTCGTTTGATTCTTAGCTTACATAACTTCCTATTGATTCGCTTTGGTATAACATCCGTAAATGTAGATGCCCTAAATATATCAGATAATAACAATGAAACAGAAGAAACAAATTCGTCATTGTTCATGATAAAAAAACATTCATAATCAATTGATAAGCTTAATTCTCTAAAAAAGATTCCAGTTGATTCTGGAACATTGCACGTGTGCATTTTCAAAATTAGGTTTCTGTGTTTTGCTACTCAAAAGGTTCCATTGTAAAATAATTTGTTTATGATCCAATTCTTTGAAGTAATTTACAACATCATAACTGTGCGAGTTCAACGCTTCAACTTCTAAATATACATGATCTAAGCATTCCGAACCTCTAGTTGGTTCCTTTATAATCTGCTTAAGATCATGATTAGAAAAAAGATTAATTATTTGGTATTTAATCCTGGAATACCAGCACAAATTACCGTCTAGAGTAGATGGGGCGTCTATTTCCATCAGAACATTATGAAAGCCTTCCTGCGAAATCTTCCGGATTATATATATATATATATATATATATATATATATATATATATATGGTGAATTCTATTTTAATTAAATGTTGATTGGAGAAAAATTACCTATTGGATTAGACAGTGCGTATAAAGAGCAGGAAAAATGAATACAAGCTGCAACAACAGGCTCAGTCATGATGCAGCCAGCCAGGGCAGATTCAGAAACTATCCTGACATTACGGGAAAATGCGCTCTATTTAAGTAGACAATTTGCGAATGTAAATCGCAAAATTGATGAGATAGCGGGAACTATTTCGCAATTTCATTGTCAGGATAGAATTTTTTAGTGTTGAGTGAGTCACTAGCTTCAACGCTTTGTTGGGCACATTGTGAATATGGATGTAGTTCTAAGTGTCATGGAGAATATTGCACATATCCGCGTTTAAGTGGACTCAGATCGAAAGGAAGCAACTTGCCGGTAGAGAAGAATTACTCACCGGAAAAAGAAAAACATTTCTCCTCCGAAAGGGTGAAGTTTCATTGAGAAATCTCCTTGATGTGATTATAAAAGTCATACTAATGCCAAAATGGTAAAATGCGATAATGGGGAAGAGCAGCAAGACAGATGTAATCTGGATTAGATTCTGCTTAAGTGAAGATCTTGAAAACGTTGCCATATTATCAAGCAATATATTAATTATTGAATTGACTAGTGTGGGTTTCTCATAGACTGGTGCATAAGTGAGCATATTTTCGTCAGATGTGGTGGAAGCAATTTGTCCCATATTTGATTATAACGATGGGTCACCAGTAGTAGTGCGATAGATGTTATTGAAATGAAAGAAATGTCGGTAATTTTGGGACATAAATCTTCCTTTTTTGTGGAATTTTCTAGTAGCCGATTACCAGGACACTATCATTTGGATAAATTTTTTGGCTCATTTCAAATTATAACTAGATACCAAAACTAGGACCATCGAAGAAGGTTTGTGGGTATTAATACACACTGAGTCTAATACTTCAACGGTTAGATCAGTTCATTTACACCGTCCCATATTCGCAAGTGACTGCCGATATGAAACACATTGCAGTGTTTCAATCTTTTAGTGCTAAAAGAAATGAAATGAAATCCGGAGAATAGAACCAAGTTGATTTAGTAGCTTCGTTACCTTGACACAACACAAGCAACAAATTGCTGTGTCTGAGATTCACCAATTGCATGGAGAGGGCACTTGTGGGAGGTATAATTCCAATTTCATTCCCCAACAGTGGTAATTCCTAAACCTGAACCGGGACAATGGAGGGGTTGTGGAATTTATTGTCTATTAAACTCAGGATGATTCTTATCCTCTCTCTAATCAGAATACTCTTCTGCGAGACATAATAGGATATGAAGTTTGTTTAACTTTAAATCTCTAGAAGGCGTACTAACAGATACCGATTGTGGAAAATATTATACTGTAACACGCGGCTCCGTGTTACAACCCAACGAAGGTCAATTTTTACAAACGCTGTGCTCTTTAAGGTCAAATATTCTAACTCTGTCCTTAAACAATATTTCTCTTAGCTGTGATTTTAGGAACAATCTCTTTTAGTCTCAAGCAGTTTTAATCGATATTTCTTGAACTGCAATTTTATTTGTAATTAATAGTGTTTTTATAAAATAGACAGAACCGCGCGCGATCCGCGAGGATCACGCGGTGGACTATTGTGTCGCTGCGGATTTATTACGCTCAGTTGGATTATTAACAATTTTTACTGTTGTCAGTTAATTGTGACATGCAGAATTTCAGAGAATAATAGATTATAATAATGACATGAACTAAATATTCGTGAATTTTTGGTCATTGAAGTCTTTATGGGGCTTGCTCCTTCATTTTAGTGATTGCTTTTAACGATGACTTTTTACATATCTTCATATGTTTTAAATCGATGATAAAAATACAATTCAATCCAGACATTTGTGTAAGAATAACTATTTGTGTGTAAAACATTTTCCTCTATAAACATAAATCATCTTACTATGTTCATATTGTCATGTATTTTTAATCGTTTGACTATTCTCACTGTGAATGGTGTTTAAGACCTATTTTTACAGCTGACTAACATATATTCAATTTGAACTAACTAAAATTACATTACTATTTGCAACTTTATATCTAATATACGTATGACCAGATGTTTTTGCCTTCTCACATCAATCATCCGAAAAAGATCAGACTGATTAGGCGCACGGGTAGTAATAATAGCTACCATTGATATGTAGTTGGGGTACAAAATCAGGAACGAGATAGCAACTCCGCAAAGTACCCCTACATAAATGATGCCCCGGTTCGTCGAACTCACAGCCAATAAGGAATTAATAAACAGCTAGATTTTGAGAAATTCAAGCACTTTCAATGAAGGCCACTACACACGTTATTGCCTCGGAAACGGCTGCACATACCCGCGCACAGACACGACGTTCAAATGGGCGTGGTCACCCTCAACAACGCAGGTGATTCCGCCCATGGAAGGTTCGGAAGACGGGTGGGGTCAGCCTCCTCGGCGGCAGCAGAGGCTGAGCACCCCAAGATTGTTGGCCGCTCCACGTCTGATGGCTTGAAGCACGTTGCTTTCGCGGTAGAGCGCAATCAAACTATTGTCTTACAGCGGCGGCTCCAGTTAGGTCAGGCTCCAAACGCCCAAATGCCAGCAATCAATCTCATCGCCGGTTGCCACTATCAACATACTTTCTTATCCGTGACGCAATCTCTGGCGAATGAATTGTCATAGACACTGGATCAGATATAAGCTCACTACACCACAATTATCTCGAACCAACCCACCCAGTCGACACCAACAGTCTGACCTGCGCGAATGGCTCCAACATAGCGATGTTTGGGGTACGAGTACACACAATCTCGTTCTCCAACTCAAAATGATGTTTCAAATATCCGTTCCTCATCGACAACACGACATGAAACATCATTGGACGTGACTTTCTCGAACAATTAGACCTAACAATCCGTCCAAGAACGCGAGAAATAGAGGAGCCAGTATCAGTGTTGACAGAACCAAAATCAGTCGTTATACGGCATGAAAGAGCAATAACATTTCCTGTAAGGTTAGCCCCCTTCATTGTGTACTAATTTTCACTGTCGGGGGGATGTATGTAACACGCGGCTCCGTGTTACAACCCAACGAAGGTCAATTTTTACAAACGTTGTGCTCTTTAAGGTCAAATATTCTAACTCTGTCCTTAAACAATATTTCTCTTAGCTGTGATTTTAGGAACAATCTCTTTTAGTCTCAAGCAGTTTTAATCGATATTTCTTGAACTGCAATTTTATTTATAATTAATAGTGTTTTTATAAAATAGACAGAACCGCGCGCGATCTCAGAGGATCACGCGGTGGACTATTGTGTCACAGTGAATTTATCTCACTTTATTATATTATTCATTACTATGAAAATGATTGATTGTTTACTAAAGAAAGTAAGGAACTAAACATTTGTGAGTTGTTTGTCATTTAAATTTTAAACGGTTTCCATGGTCAATTTTAGTGATAACTTTCAATGTTAACTCCATTAACATCATCTATTCTTTGAGTTTTTGTCATAAAAGTCGTTAAACGGTTTACACAAAACATGTTCCTTTATAAACATAAATAATTTTACTAGACTCATATTATCACGTATCTTTAATCGTCTGACTACTCATTACAATCCAGACATTTGTGTAACAATAACCACTTGTGTATAAAACATTTTACTTTATAAACATAAATCATTTTACTATGTTCATATTATCATGTATTTTCAATCATATGACTATATTCATGCCAATCCAGACATTTGTGTTAAACATTTCGCTTTATAGACATAAATCACCTTTATTTTTGCTGTCTAGAAGACGGACAATTTAGTTTAATTGTGAACGGTATTTAAAACATACTTTTGCATTAAAATCTGTATTTTTGCCAAACAACTCATTCAATTCGGATTAACAGTGAATTATATTTATATATGCTACATTGTGTGGAATATATCTATGAAACCTTTCTTCAGTCTTCTCATATCAACCATCCGAAAGGAATCAGAGACTGATTTGGTGCACGGGTAGTAATAATGGCCACCATTGATATGTAGTAGGGGTACAAAATCAGGAACGAGATAGCAACTACGCAAAATACCCCTACAACGTAGCTTCCACGGCCTCAAGCTTACGATAAATCCGTCGCTGCAATTCAGAAGGTAGTTTAGCAAAAACCTTTGACAGTTTTTGATGACTGTCATAATCAGGAAACGGGGAGAAAGCGGAGTCTACGCGCATAAAAAATAACTCACTATCTCCATCCCAAACAGGAACATCAATATCTAAAATTGGACCTGACATTTTAACAATCTTACGGGATCTTAAAAGCATAAATTTATAAGCAATATGAAAATATATAAATATACTTTAACGAAACGCTTACCCACAAACAGCTTCCACAGTTGAATGAGCGCAGAACAAAGGCACGTCGAAGTAACTTCTTCCAAAAATCCGCAATTGAGCCTGTCGAGTACGTACGGTGCCGTTTTGTACGTATGAAAGATGAACAGAGGCCCCGTTGGCCTTTGATGCCAATGTATTATTATGTTCCACAATTGAATGAGCGCAGAAAAGTAACTGCTTCCAAAAATTGAAATTATCCGCAATTTAGTCTGTCCAGTACGTACGGTGTCGTTTTGTACGTAGGAAAGACGAACAGATGCCCCGTATTATTATTATTATACTCCCCAAAAAAAATTAACCACAAATCCACGAATATATATACCCAACAAAATTCCCAGCAAACCACGATCACGGTAGAGAAAAACGCAAATGTTAATCGATTTTTATCCCAAATAGATGAAAAAGGAAGTCAATTTTATTTAGCCCAAAAAAATCAGAACAATCAATATCCTGGCGCGGTCGCCAATTTTGTAAACGCCCCGGCTTCAAGTAAATGCCGTACGACGTTACAAACTCGGTTAAGGTGCTCTGAATAGAGATTAGTTACTGATAGGGGGCCCTTAAGAGGGCCTGGTAATGCGTTCTCTTGAAGTCTTCAGAGTGTGAAGATGTCCTAGAGCCTTGGGTGGACTCTGGTTGAGTTATCGCTCCCGTGGTCGAGCTGTAATCACGATGTGGATAACGTCGTGATGGTTCTGTAATTAATTGGCTCGTCTTGCTGGTTATACCGCAACAAGATGAGTCACAGATGTAGCCAATTGTTGGTGAAACTATCAAATCACCAGCGCAGGTATTGACAGCCGACAGAACGCACACGCGTGACGGAAGGCAGCATGCAAATGCAAAGACTGACTTGCATTGTAAATTGCCGTGTTTAAATAGCATGCCATGCCTACTTGCACACTATTGGTTAAACGGCAAGTTTCGATTTTTTCTCATTGGTGCAACGTAAATAAAATTGAATTTAATTTACGCAATATGTCGGCCATTAATTTGTGTCGTTACAATAGTTTGTGTACTTTTATTTAAGCAATTACTTCTATTATTAGGTTACCTAGATTGGTGCGGATAGAAATGAAGCGTCACTTAAAATATGTAGATGATTTGTTTGTTACATTTTAATAATTAATTATGTTTTGAAAAACCGTATATTAATTAATTTGTAAGAAAATAAATGATAAAGATATAGGAGTCAACAGCGTATTATATCAGTCTTCAAATTTTTTAATAAAACAGTTACCGGACAGTCATTCTAATAGGATTAGTTAGACCGGAATTGTTATTTAGTATAGAAGATAAGCTGTGAGGACGGGTCGTCTATAGGATTATTGAATAACATGTAGTGGTTCAACAGGCGTTGACCATTATATGCATTATGCACCAAACCCAATAGTGTCCTAGCCGAGTAATCAGGCATTTTAACCTATTAATCTATTCTACGGACGCGTATTTAAGTAATTTCAAGAGTCAACATATAATAGAAACTTTCAATGGTGAGATTTCAAAACTCGTTCTCTTCATATAATTTGCACAAAATTTTTAAGATTACGAAAACCATAATTTCAGAATTACACAAATTCTGAATGCATGATATTTCATATAATCCCCAGAATTGGATAATGTCATTGACAGCTATTGTATTTCCGTAGCTGTTATGTCATAACTAAATTGGAAAAAATATATGTTTATATTCACGATTAATGAAAGAAATGTGCACGCATGTTTTTGAAAGTACATATTAAATGCCTCAGAATTGACTGAACACTATTGTTCGATTCTGGCTGTCGTTATCAGATAAACGGAGATGTTTTGTTTGCCTCGGTTTATATGATATCACGCAATTTATTTCAAACTGCCCTTTCGTTGGGATAGCACTAAAGACATTATTTATAAGAATATTTTAGCTTAAAATTAAAATAGACAAAATACTATACTGCTTAAAAAGAAACATGTTGCGCGACAGGGAATAGATTATTTACTTGATTTTCGGATTGCGTACCGAAATGTTTGAATCCACTGTCATCATGATTTCCCCATATATTTCGACCTCCGGGTACGGAGGTCTTTTTCAATGGCAAACACATCAACCACTAAGTTGACAATCAATATGTCAAGTGGAAATATTAGATTAAACTGCCTTATTTATACTTGTTTTTAGATCTCTTAAGCATAACGTTTTTTTTTAAATGCTAGTAAAGTGTATGTTAAATTAGTTTGTGTATATGTCTGCATGTATAAACTCTTCGCAATGAGATTACAGTGATTGAATGACAATTACTGACAACTCACAAGATAAGCGTACGTCATGCCTGTGTGTATGTGTTCTCGTTTGTTTTGGATTGAGGAGTAATCAGTTAATGCACGTGTACACTCATCCCAGTGAAATTACAGCGATTTGGCAACATCTGACTATTCACTGGATAGGCGTGTTTGTGTGTATGTGCGTGAGCGTTTACTTAAAACTGAGAGCTAATCTGTTACATGTAATTACAGGCCCGTGTAAACTAAAATGATGACTGTCATTTCCTAACTGCACACGTCAGACCTATTTTACACTTACTTTTCTAAATGAAGTAATTACGAGTGGCATTTCGGTGAAAAGGGGGCAAGATACTATGAATAGAGTAAATAAATAATAGGTAGCAAAATTAAATTAGAAACGGATAAAGTGTTTCAATAGGGTGTAAAGTTAAATTAAATCGGTTCATAAAAGAAATTGAAAATTGCGTGATAAAGAAAGATACTAGTAATAGTGCAAAGAAAATTGGGCTTATTTTAAAATAAAATAAACCTTTCCATCATGTATAGATAAATGTTTGTTAAAGGCGCTACACTAACAACAGAACGAAAGGTAATAGAAGAAATAAGATAACAAGTACTGAAGGATGAAATTATAAGACAATCAGATAATAAATTAGAAGATATTGAATTACTCACCCACCACCTCTATAAGTGAGTGTTCTTATTCTTTTACTTGAGCAAGTTTCTGATTCAGATTCGTGCAATCTTCGTTTCCTACCATTATTTAATGCTATATTCCAACTAGGACCTAGTGATTTTTCTACGGCTGTTTCATTCATGATATCATTTCTCGATTTTATTTCTATGGATTCTCTAATCAATCTAGTCGATTTCTACGGCCACAAATTGATGTAAGTCTACAGCTATCCCAATTAATTGAGTGGCCTGTCTCTACTGTATGGAGTGCAAGATCCGATCTATTAACATGGCCATACTTGCATGCGGTTTTATGTTCCTCTCTTCTTACCCTAATTGGACGCATGGTTTCACCTACATACATCAGGTTACAGTCATTACATGGAATTTCATAAAATCCTGATGTGTCTAATGGCTCTATTTTCTCCTTTTGGTTGGGCAGTTTAATACCTAGAGTATGGGTCTGTTTTAAAATTATACGTATATTGTATTTGGATGCTATCATTTTGATTTTCCTACTTAGTTTAGAATCAGGTATTAACATCACCCTCCGATCATCTTTTGTTTCATTTGATTTCACGTGCTTCCAGTCATGATTAAATATACTTATAACGCTCAGTATAGTGGATTCAATTAACTTTAGAGGATACCTATTAGCACCAAATATTTATCGCAGTCTACCTAATTAAATCCCCCTATGCTTTTTATCTGTTAATCTTAATCTTCTTATTATCATCGATTTTAAGATACCGATTTCCATTCTTTATGGGTGATTTGAATTGAAATTAAGAAGGATACCTGAGTAAGTATCCTTTCTATAAACATCCCGTTCTAGTTTTTTACCATTTCTAATTAACTTGACATCCAGAAATGGTAATTCACCACATGACCCATTTTCAATTGTAAACTTCAGCTTGCTCACCTGATTTGCTATATTTAAGAAATTTATCAGTTGATCCTCCCCATGATTCCAAATAACTAATATGTTATCCAAGTATCGTACAAACAATTTAGGATTTAGGGGCGTTATATCTAAGAGAGTCTTCTCCATGTAATACATGAAGATATTAGCTATTGGAACCGATAGTGGTTGCCCCATTGGAACACCTCTAATCTGCTTATAAAATGCATTCCTAAATTTAAAATAAGTGGAGGACATACATGCGTACATCATCTCCATGACGTGTCTTATCGTCATTTTGCTTCCTTCCAATATTACTGGATGATCAACCAGGAAACGCTGAAAATAGTCTATTACTTTAGGTACTGGTATATTTGTGTACATTGACACCACATCTAAACTCGCAAATCTATCGTTTTCACTAAGATCACATTCACCAACAATCTCAAACAAATGGTATGAATTCATCAATATATGGTCTAAGAAATACGAATATTTCTTTATTCTATGACATAGAAACTTAGACATTTTATATGTTGGAGGGTGTTGGACATTAACAATAACTCTCAAAAGGTTGCCTGGTTTATGTATCTTTACTAGACCGTACACTCTAGGAGCGACTGTATCCCTTGTATGAGAGCGTTACCATGCGCTTGATCTAATTCTCCTTCAGCAATTTTTTTTATTGACCAATAATTTAACTTCTCCTTGTAGCTCATTCGTAGGATCTTTATTAATTTTAGTGCATACCTCTATATTGTCTAGTTGTTCATGCATTTTAGCATTATAGTCAGACTGACTCATCAGAACCGTCGCTCCTCCTTTGTCTGCTTTCAAGCATATCACACTGTTTGCTATTAATTCCTTCCTGAGACGATTTATTCCATAATTTGGTTTATATTTTGCATCTTCGCACGTTAGCACAGCTGCGGCTATGTCTATTTCAAACATAAACATATATTTGTCTGAGTGGAGTTGTGTTGTTTTAACAGCCTCAGTAATTATCTCATTTTTTGGTGATTTCTCAATTTGGATAGCTTTATTCAGACCACGATTAAGTATTTCTAGCTGATTCTCATTAAGATTTATTTTAGAAAGCTGTACCACTCGATTAGTTACAGCAGGGCATGTCATAGTTAAGGTCTGTCTATAGATGCCCAAATTGCCTAATTTTCTATCATTCCTGATCTGAACCTTTGTTATCTCTCTATTACGTGCGACATCAGTAAAATCTTCTATACATTTAAAGTCATCCACGTGCAAAAACGAACGTAACAATGAACTTATTTTAGTTTGCTCTTTGATTAGTTCGTATTTGCGTTTTTCTAAATCGCTAATCAATGTATTCATTATGTTCAAAGTTAGTTAATGTTTAAAAGATCTACCTTTAGCATTTAAATGAAATGGCAATTTAAATTTAAAACATTTAGGAATTACTGAATATTTTCCACTTGCCTGACAAATTGTTTCTTCAAGTGTTGATATCTGTTTAGGAGCTTCACTAACATAGCACCGTATTTTTGTATCTAAATAAGCTTTAACAGAAAAATGTTGCGCGACAGGGAATAGATTATTTATCTGATTTTCGGATTGCGTACCGAAATGTTTGAATCCACTGTCATCATGATTTCCCCATATATTTCGACCTCCGGGTACGAAGGTCTTTTTCAATGGCAAACACATCAATCACTAAGTTGACAATCAATATGTCAAGTGGAAATATTAGTTTAAACTGCCTTATTTATACTTGTTTTTAGATCTCTTAAGCATAACGTTTTTTTTAAATGCTAGGAAAGTGTATGTTAAATTGGTTTGTGTATAGTTCTGCATGTATAAACTCTTCGCAATGAGATTACAGTAATTGAATGACAATTACTGACAACTCACTAGATAAGCGTACGTCATGCGTGTGCGCATGTGTTCTCGTTTGTTTTGGATTGAGGAGTAGTCAGTTAATGCACGTGTACACTCATCCCAGTGATATTACAGCGATTTGGCAACATCTAATTATTCACTCGATAAGCGTGTTTGTGCGTATGTGCGTGAGCCTTTACTTAAGACTGAGAAATAATCTGTTACATGTAATTACAGGCATGTGTAGCAGTCATTCAAGTGAAACTAAAATGATAACTGTCACTTCCTAAATGCACACGTCAGACTTATTTTACACGTACTTTCCTAAATGAAGTAATTACGAGTGGCATTCCGTTGAGGAGGGGGCAAGATACTAAGAATACAGTAAATAATTAAGAGGCAGCAAAATTAAATTAGAAACGGATAAAGTGTTTCAATAGGGTAGAAAGTTAAATTAAACGGTTTGTAAAAGAAATTAAGAACTGCCTGATAAAGAAGATACTAGTAATAGTGCAAAGAAAATTTGGCTTTTTTATAATATAAAAAACAATAAATAAAATAAAAATAAACCTTGCCATCATGTATAGATAAATGTTTGTTAAAGGCGCTACATTAACAACAGAACGTAAGATAATAGATAAATAAGATAACAATTAATTAAGGATGAAATATAAGACAATCAGATAATAAATTATTAGATATTGAATTACTCACCCTCCACCTCTATAAGTTAATATCAATCCAGTGTTCTTATTCTTTTACTTGAGCGAGTTTCTGATTCAGATTCGTGAAATCTTCGTTTCCTACCATTATTTAATGCTGTATGCCAAATAGGACCTAGTGATTTTTCTACGGCTGTTTCATTCATGATATCATTTCTCGATTTTATTTCTATGGATTCTCTAATCCATCTAGTCGATCTTCTACGGCCACAAATTGATATACGTCTGCAGCCATCCCAATTAATTGAGTGTCCTGTCTCTACTGTATGGCGTGCAAGATCTGATCTATTAACATGGGCATACTTGCATGCGGTTTTATGTTCCCCTCTTCTAACCTTAATTGGGCGCATGGTTTCACCCACATACATCAGGTTACAGTCGTTACATGGAATTTCATATACTCCTGATGTGTCTAATGGTTCTATTTTCTCCTTTTGGTTTGGCAGTTTAATACCTAGAGTAACGGTCTGTTTTAAAATAGTATGTATATTGTATTTGGATGGTATCATTTTGATTTTCCTACTTAGTTTAGAATCAGGTATTAACATCACCCTCCGATCATCTTTTATTTTATTTGATTTCACGTACTTCCAGTCATGATTAAATTTACTTATAACACTCAATATAGTGGCTTCAATTAACTTTAGAGGATACCCATTAGCACTGAATATTTTGCAGTCTACCTAATTCAATCTCCCTATGCTTTTTATCTGTTTATCTTAAGATTCTTATTATCATCGATTTTAAGATACCGATTTTCATTTTATATGGGTGATTTGAATCGAAATTAAGAAGGATACCTGAGTAAGTATCCTTTCTATAAACATCCCTTTATAAGTAAATTTAGTCATGACTGGAAGGACGTGAAATCAAATAAAATAAAAGATGATCTGAGGGTGATATTAATACCTGATTCTGAACTAAGTAGGAAAATCAAAATGATAGCATCCAAATACAATATACGTACTATTTTAAAACAGACCGTTACCCCAGGTATTAAACTGCTCAAGGAAAATAAGTATGGTATCGGAAATATAGTCCATAAACGACAACAATAGATAGCTCATGTGACCAATTGATTAATAACGCACAACAAACATTTATCTATACATGATGGGAAAGTTTATTTTTTTAAAAAGCCCAATTTTCTTTGCACTATTACTAGTATCTTTCTTTATCAGGCAATTTTCAATTTCTTTTACGAACCGTTTTAATTTAACTTCCTACCCTATTGAAACACTATCCGTTTCTAATTTAATTTTGCTACCTCCTCACCGGAATGCCACTCGTAATTACTTCATTTAGGAAAGTACGTGTAAAATGAGTCTGACGTGTGAATTTAGGAAGTGACAGTTATCATTTTAGTTACACTTAAATGACTGTTACACGTACCTGTAATTACATGTAACAGATTAGTTCTCAGTCTTAAGTAAACGCTCATGCACATACACACAAACACGCTTATCGAGTTAATAATCAGATGTTGCCAAATCGCTGTAATTTAACTGGGATGAGTGTACACGTGCATTAACTGATTACTCCTCAATCGAAAACAAACGAGAACACATACACACAGGCATGACGTACGCTTATCTAGTGAGTTGTCAGTAATTGTCATTAAATCACTGTAGTCTCATTGCGAAGAGTGTATACATGCAGACATATACACAAACCAATTTAACATACACTTTAACAATAATAGTTTTCGCGGGTGGTGGTAACAGTATTTTAAATCAAGTTTGCGAGCTTGAAGTAAACACAAATCCAATTGTATTTAACCAGTCGTCGAACAAAATAACAAAACTACCGCCAGCCGCAACGCACTGACGCGTTTTGACCTTCCTTAATCATCATCAGAGTACGACGGCAAACTGACTATCGAGGAACAAACAGTTTCCTAGCATTGTTTTTAAAAAACGTTATGCTTAATAGATCTAAAAACAAGTATAAATGAGGCAGTTTTAACTAATATTTCCACTTGACTTATTGATTGTCAACTTAGTGGTTGATGTGTTTGCCATTGAAAAAGACCTTCGTAACCGGAGGTCGAAATATATGAGGAAATCATGATGACAGTGGATTCAAACATTTCGGTACGCAATCCGAAAATCAGGTAAATAATATACTGCTGTCTTATTAACTATATAAGAAACTTAGATTGCCTATGATAGGTAATGAAATAAGTTCCTTAGTAAGGACTGTAAGTAAAAGATCATAAATCATTGAATTGATCAGGTTTCAAAATAAATCATATCTTGACTACAAACTCATTAGCGATTATTGTATGCATAAAGAGAAAAATAAAATGCTGTTGCGGTCAGATAAAACTGATATTGAATTGAAAAGTGATATGAAGGATGTCTTTAGAAATTTTTTGTGTAATGCTCAGAAAACTAGTGTTGTAACTGTGTTACCTAATCACGTATCTAAACACTATCAGAAACATTTTATTGGCTGTGATAGGGTAATGTAAATAATGATGACAATTAAAACTAAATACAGAACAATTTGAAATTCTATTTTCGAAATCACATGGTGTTGTCTTCATAGGCCAAATCCTCAAATTTATAAGTGATTTAAAAATTGTCATCCCAATTGACGCAAACAACATTGCTTACTCTAAAAAATAATATACCATTTGATATTAACGAAAGGAGTGGGTACTTAATATCGCTTTGTTTAAAGATTAATTGAAGAATTAATTTGATTTACCTCTATTATTCTGTAATAATAAGATATGTTAAATTTGATCAAAATTGAGAATAACAATTACTACTTAGCATTTTTAATCCAGAAACTGCATTCACCCTGGCCTTGATCGATATCAGTTATCAATTATCACGGTAATCATGACATCATACAATTAATTATATTATAGTTAGATACTCTTCGTTGCGTATAATTGTGATATATGCAATCTTGTATTAGGTATTGCACATCTATTTCAGAGATATCTCATAATAAGATGCCTCTAAACAAGAGAGAATAATTAAATTATTGTGATTCAAATGAATATAAAAGTTGATGTGCATTGCTCAGTTCTGTCCTACTTGATTGTTATCATTCCACCATTCTCAGGTGCGGGACAATTGAAAGCACTCGTAGTTCGGTAAATTCTTCAATCCTTTATATTTCCAAGTGCACGGATTTTATTTGGCCTTGATTGATAGGTTCTCACTTCTCCCTTCATTCTGAAGCCTATCAACAGCTGCTTGTCTTAAAATGACGTTGAAACAAGATTTCCGATTTTTCCGAATTGTTGGGACTTCTTTTTCAGTCCCATCTTCAGGGTTGACACCATACACACAGGAGAAAAAAACAACTTGTTAAAAATTTGGTATCCTCATTCAAAACGCACCTATAGATATTTCTTTCAAGTCTAAAGTACTTTTATTGTCTGCTCTATAAACCGGACTTGATACCTATTCTCTTATACTCACATGTATAAAAATATATTCTCACCACCCCTACGCACACAACAACCTATACACATATGTGTACTCTAACCTAAACTGATATTCATAGAATAATAATAAGAAAACCATATGAATTGACATACACGTCTATCCGTGATGTCTCGATTTCATTAATTCCTTTTCCCGGCGCGTAGAATGATCAACACTTTTTTTTAATCAAAATGCAGTAATTCTCAAATTCCCTGTTTATCTAATCTCATCAGGTGGGCCAAAGGTTATATAGAGAGAGGTTATTAAATCTGTTATCTACTCGATAGAATGATACTATATACTTCCAACAGTTTTGCTGACTTCTCTCTCTCTCTAAAACTTATTGCATGCAAAGGGAGATTAGGTGAACCGGGAAATTGATGGTTGCTGCAAAATGATTAAAATAAAAAATCTGTTGATCATTCTACGCGTCGGTAAAAGTAATTTTAAGAGAATTTCATTGAAAATTTATAAATTACATTATACATATAATTGACAAATGTACTATTTCATAATTATTCTTTAAATTATGATATTGAAAAACAGTTCAAATTTCATTGTAAAAGTTTAATTAATTTGATAAAACTTGTACTTATTTTATTGCAGATAGCTAATTGATTTATATATATTTCTTATATTGTAACAATGCTTTTACTTCACAATATTTGATAGGTCACATTTAGTTTGAATAAAAATAAATAAATATATTGTAAAAAAGTATTATTATCTATCAATAAATATGAAAATATTACTCAAACACGAAAATTATATCTTTTTTATTGTTTTTTATGTAAGATATATATACTGCTAGTGAGCTTGTGCCGATTATGATTGAGTTGAATATAATCCACATAGTTCATACCGCAGTACTTCTGAAATGGTGAGCTTAAAGAGCAGTTTAGAAGGAGAATAAATATACAGCAAAAAATTAAATGAAACGTTTAATATAAGATATGGTGTACGATATATCAATTACGTAAAAGAGATGAAAAGATGGCCTTCGATAGTGCTGTGATGTTTTAGTTGCTAAACAACTGAACTATTTTGAGTTATACTTAAGAAAATGCTTATCTCATCTTGCATTTTTAAAAGAAGCGGGTTACATAAAATAAAAGTGGGTTACATTGAGCATTTCATGCGCGATCATTGCCAGTTTGTAAATACTTACATTGAAGTATATTAAAATAACTCATGAAATAGAAAATAAGAATGAAAATAATATCGAGCATTTCATGCGCGATCATTGCCTGTTTGTAAATACTTACATTGAAGTATACTGAAATAACTCATGAAATAGAAAATGAGAATGAAAATAATATCGAGCATTTCATGCGCGATCATTGCCAGTTTGTAAATACTTACATTGAAGTATATTAAAATAACTCATGAAATAGAAAATGAGAATGAAAATAATATCGAGCATTTCATGCGCGATCATTGCCAGTTTGTAAATACTTACATTGAAGTATACTAAAATAACTCATGAAATAGAAAATGAGAATGAAAATAATATCGAGCATTTCATGCGCGATCATTGCCAGTTTGTAAATACTTACATTGAAGTATATTGAAATAACTCATGAAATAGAAAATGAGAATGAAAATAATATCGAGCATTTCATGCGCGATCATTGCCAGTTTGTAAATACTTACATTGAAGTATATTGAAATAACTCATGAAATAGAAAATAAGAATGAAAATAATATCGAGCATTTCATGCGCGATCGTTGCCAGTTTGTAAATACTTACATTGAAGTATATTGAAATAACTCATGAAATAGAAAATGAGAATGAAAATAATATCGAGCATTTCATGCGCGATCATTGCCAGTTTGTAAATACTTACATTGAAGTATATTGAAATAACTCATGAAATAGAAAATAAGAATGAAAATAATATCGAGCATTTCATGCGCGATCATTGCCAGTTTGTAAATACTTACATTGAAGTATATTGAAATAACTCATGAAATAGAAAATAAGAATGAAAATAATATCGAGCATTTCATGCGCGATCATTGCCAGTTTGTAAATACTTACATTGAAGTATACTGAAATAACTCATGAAATAGAAAATAAGAATGAAAATAATATCGAGCATTTCATGCGCGATCATTGCCAGTTTGTAAATACTTACATTGAAGTATATTGAAATAACTCATGAAATAGAAAATAAGAATGAAAATAATATCGAGCATTTCATGCGCGATCATTGCCAGTTTGTAAATACTTACATTGAAGTATACTGAAATAACTCATGAAATAGAAAATGAGAATGAAAATAATATCGAGCATTTCATGCGCGATCATTGCCAGTTTGTAAATACTTACATTGAAGTATATTGAAATAACTCATGAAATAGAAAATAAGAATGAAAATAATATCGAGCATTTCATGCGCGATCATTGCCAGTTTGTAAATACTTACATTGAAGTATACTGAAATAACTCATGAAATAGAAAATGAGAATGAAAATAATATCGAGCATTTCATGCGCGATCATTGCCAGTTTGTAAATACTTACATTGAAGTATATTGAAATAACTCATGAAATAGAAAATGAGAATGAAAATAATATCGAGCATTTCATGCGCGATCATTGCCAGTTTGTAAATACTTACATTGAAGTATATTGAAATAACTCATGAAATAGAAAATGAGAATGAAAATAATATCGAGCATTTCATGCGCGATCATTGCCAGTTTGTAAATACTTACATTGAAGTATATTGAAATAACTCATGAAATAGAAAATGAGAATGAAAATAATATCGAGCATTTCATGCGCGATCATTGCCAGTTTGTAAATACTTACATTGAAGTATACTGAAATAACTCATGAAATAGAAAATGAGAATGAAAATAATATCGAGCATTTCATGCGCGATCATTGCCAGTTTGTAAATACTTACATTGAAGTATATTGAAATAACTCATGAAATAGAAAATGAGAATGAAAATAATATCGAGCATTTCATGCGCGATCATTGCCAGTTTGTAAATACTTACATTGAAGTATACTGAAATAACTCATGAAATAGAAAATGAGAATGAAAATAATATCGAGCATTTCATGCGCGATCATTGCCAGTTTGTAAATACTTACATTGAAGTATATTGAAATAACTCATGAAATAGAAAATAAGAATGAAAATAATATCGAGCATTTCATGCGCGATCATTGCCAGTTTGTAAATACTTACATTGAAGTATACTGAAATAACTCATGAAATAGAAAATGAGAATGAAAATAATATCGAGCATTTCATGCGCGATCATTGCCAGTTTGTAAATACTTACATTGAAGTATATTGAAATAACTCATGAAATAGAAAATAAGAATGAAAATAATATCGAGCATTTCATGCGCGATCATTGCCAGTTTGTAAATACTTACATTGAAGTATACTGAAATAACTCATGAAATAGAAAATGAGAATGAAAATAATATCGAGCATTTCATGCGCGATCATTGCCAGTTTGTAAATACTTACATTGAAGTATATTGAAATAACTCATGAAATAGAAAATAAGAATGAAAATAATATCGAGCATTTCATGCGCGATCATTGCCAGTTTGTAAATACTTACATTGAAGTATACTGAAATAACTCATGAAATAGAAAATGAGAATGAAAATAATATCGAGCATTTCATGCGCGATCATTGCCAGTTTGTAAATACTTACATTGAAGTATATTGAAATAACTCATGAAATAGAAAATGAGAATGAAAATAATATCGAGCATTTCATGCGCGATCATTGCCAGTTTGTAAATACTTACATTGAAGTATATTGAAATAACTCATGAAATAGAAAATGAGAATGAAAATAATATCGAGCATTTCATGCGCGATCATTGCCAGTTTGTAAATACTTACATTGAAGTATATTGAAATAACTCATGAAATAGAAAATGAGAATGAAAATAATATCGAGCATTTCATGCGCGATCATTGCCAGTTTGTAAATACTTACATTGAAGTATACTGAAATAACTCATGAAATAGAAAATGAGAATGAAAATAATATCGAGCATTTCATGCGCGATCATTGCCAGTTTGTAAATACTTACATTGAAGTATATTGAAATAACTCATGAAATAGAAAATGAGAATGAAAATAATATCGAGCATTTCATGCGCGATCATTGCCAGTTTGTAAATACTTACATTGAAGTATATTGAAATAACTCATGAAATAGAAAATGAGAATGAAAATAATATCGAGCATTTCATGCGCGATCATTGCCAGTTTGTAAATACTTACATTGAAGTATACTGAAATAACTCATGAAATAGAAAATGAGAATGAAAATAATATCGAGCATTTCATGCGCGATCATTGCCAGTTTGTAAATACTTACATTGAAGTATACTGAAATAACTCATGAAATAGAAAATGAGAATGAAAATAATATCGAGCATTTCATGCGCGATCATTGCCAGTTTGTAAATACTTACATTGAAGTATATTGAAATAACTCATGAAATAGAAAATGAGAATGAAAATAATATCGAGCATTTCATGCGCGATCATTGCCAGTTTGTAAATACTTACATTGAAGTATATTGAAATAACTCATGAAATAGAAAATGAGAATGAAAATAATATCGAGCATTTCATGCGCGATCATTGCCAGTTTGTAAATACTTACATTGAAGTATATTGAAATAACTCATGAAATAGAAAATGAGAATGAAAATAATATCGAGCATTTCATGCGCGATCATTGCCAGTTTGTAAATACTTACATTGAAGTATATTGAAATAACTCATGAAATAGAAAATGAGAATGAAAATAATATCGAGCATTTCATGCGCGATCATTGCCAGTTTGTAAATACTTACATTGAAGTATATTGAAATAACTCATGAAATAGAAAATAAGAATGAAAATAATATCGAGCATTTCATGCGCGATCATTGCCAGTTTGTAAATACTTACATTGAAGTATACTGAAATAACTCATGAAATAGAAAATGAGAATGAAAATAATATCGAGCATTTCATGCGCGATCATTGCCAGTTTGTAAATACTTACATTGAAGTATATTGAAATAACTCATGAAATAGAAAATAAGAATGAAAATAATATCGAGCATTTCATGCGCGATCATTGCCAGTTTGTAAATACTTACATTGAAGTATACTGAAATAACTCATGAAATAGAAAATGAGAATGAAAATAATATCGAGCATTTCATGCGCGATCATTGCCAGTTTGTAAATACTTACATTGAAGTATATTGAAATAACTCATGAAATAGAAAATGAGAATGAAAATAATATCGAGCATTTCATGCGCGATCATTGCCAGTTTGTAAATACTTACATTGAAGTATATTGAAATAACTCATGAAATAGAAAATGAGAATGAAAATAATATCGAGCATTTCATGCGCGATCATTGCCAGTTTGTAAATACTTACATTGAAGTATATTGAAATAACTCATGAAATAGAAAATGAGAATGAAAATAATATCGAGCATTTCATGCGCGATCATTGCCAGTTTGTAAATACTTACATTGAAGTATATTGAAATAACTCATGAAATAGAAAATGAGAATGAAAATAATATCGAGCATTTCATGCGCGATCATTGCCAGTTTGTAAATACTTACATTGAAGTATATTGAAATAACTCATGAAATAGAAAATGAGAATGAAAATAATATCGAGCATTTCATGCGCGATCATTGCCAGTTTGTAAATACTTACATTGAAGTATATTGAAATAACTCATGAAATAGAAAATGAGAATGAAAATAATATCGAGCATTTCATGCGCGATCATTGCCAGTTTGTAAATACTTACATTGAAGTATACTGAAATAACTCATGAAATAGAAAATGAGAATGAAAATAATATCGAGCATTTCATGCGCGATCATTGCCAGTTTGTAAATACTTACATTGAAGTATATTGAAATAACTCATGAAATAGAAAATGAGAATGAAAATAATATCGAGCATTTCATGCGCGATCATTGCCAGTTTGTAAATACTTACATTGAAGTATATTGAAATAACTCATGAAATAGAAAATGAGAATGAAAATAATATCGAGCATTTCATGCGCGATCATTGCCAGTTTGTAAATACTTACATTGAAGTATATTGAAATAACTCATGAAATAGAAAATGAGAATGAAAATAATATCGAGCATTTCATGCGCGATCATTGCCAGTTTGTAAATACTTACATTGAAGTATATCTGAAATAACTCATGAAATAGAAAATGAGAATGAAAATAATATCGAGCATTTCATGCGCGATCATTGCCAGTTTGTAAATACTTACATTGAAGTATATTGAAATAACTCATGAAATAGAAAATGAGAATGAAAATAATATCGAGCATTTCATGCGCGATCATTGCCAGTTTGTAAATACTTACATTGAAGTATATTGAAATAACTCATGAAATAGAAAATGAGAATGAAAATAATATCGAGCATTTCATGCGCGATCATTGCCAGTTTGTAAATACTTACATTGAAGTATATTGAAATAACTCATGAAATAGAAAATGAGAATGAAAATAATATCGAGCATTTCATGCGCGATCATTGCCAGTTTGTAAATACTTACATTGAAGTATATTGAAATAACTCATGAAATAGAAAATGAGAATGAAAATAATATCGAGCATTTCATGCGCGATCATTGCCAGTTTGTAAATACTTACATTGAAGTATATTGAAATAACTCATGAAATAGAAAATGAGAATGAAAATAATATCGAGCATTTCATGCGCGATCATTGCCAGTTTGTAAATACTTACATTGAAGTATATTGAAATAACTCATGAAATAGAAAATGAGAATGAAAATAATATCGAGCATTTCATGCGCGATCATTGCCAGTTTGTAAATACTTACATTGAAGTATATTGAAATAACTCATGAAATAGAAAATGAGAATGAAAATAATATCGAGCATTTCATGCGCGATCATTGCCAGTTTGTAAATACTTACATTGAAGTATATTGAAATAACTCATGAAATAGAAAATGAGAATGAAAATAATATCGAGCATTTCATGCGCGATCATTGCCAGTTTGTAAATACTTACATTGAAGTATATTGAAATAACTCATGAAATAGAAAATGAGAATGAAAATAATATCGAGCATTTCATGCGCGATCATTGCCAGTTTGTAAATACTTACATTGAAGTATATTGAAATAACTCATGAAATAGAAAATGAGAATGAAAATAATATCGAGCATTTCATGCGCGATCATTGCCAGTTTGTAAATACTTACATTGAAGTATATTGAAATAACTCATGAAATAGAAAATGAGAATGAAAATAATATCGAGCATTTCATGCGCGATCATTGCCAGTTTGTAAATACTTACATTGAAGTATATTGAAATAACTCATGAAATAGAAAATGAGAATGAAAATAATATCGAGCATTTCATGCGCGATCATTGCCAGTTTGTAAATACTTACATTGAAGTATATTGAAATAACTCATGAAATAGAAAATGAGAATGAAAATAATATCGAGCATTTCATGCGCGATCATTGCCAGTTTGTAAATACTTACATTGAAGTATATTGAAATAACTCATGAAATAGAAAATGAGAATGAAAATAATATCGAGCATTTCATGCGCGATCATTGCCAGTTTGTAAATACTTACATTGAAGTATATTGAAATAACTCATGAAATAGAAAATGAGAATGAAAATAATATCGAGCATTTCATGCGCGATCATTGCCAGTTTGTAAATACTTACATTGAAGTATATTGAAATAACTCATGAAATAGAAAATGAGAATGAAAATAATATCGAGCATTTCATGCGCGATCATTGCCAGTTTGTAAATACTTACATTGAAGTATATTGAAATAACTCATGAAATAGAAAATGAGAATGAAAATAATATCGAGCATTTCATGCGCGATCATTGCCAGTTTGTAAATACTTACATTGAAGTATATTGAAATAACTCATGAAATAGAAAATGAGAATGAAAATAATATCGAGCATTTCATGCGCGATCATTGCCAGTTTGTAAATACTTACATTGAAGTATATTGAAATAACTCATGAAATAGAAAATGAGAATGAAAATAATATCGAGCATTTCATGCGCGATCATTGCCAGTTTGTAAATACTTACATTGAAGTATATTGAAATAACTCATGAAATAGAAAATGAGAATGAAAATAATATCGAGCATTTCATGCGCGATCATTGCCAGTTTGTAAATACTTACATTGAAGTATATTGAAATAACTCATGAAATAGAAAATGAGAATGAAAATAATATCGAGCATTTCATGCGCGATCATTGCCAGTTTGTAAATACTTACATTGAAGTATACTGAAATAACTCATGAAATAGAAAATGAGAATGAAAATAATATCGAGCATTTCATGCGCGATCATTGCCAGTTTGTAAATACTTACATTGAAGTATATTGAAATAACTCATGAAATAGAAAATGAGAATGAAAATAATATCGAGCATTTCATGCGCGATCATTGCCAGTTTGTAAATACTTACATTGAAGTATATTGAAATAACTCATGAAATAGAAAATGAGAATGAAAATAATATCGAGCATTTCATGCGCGATCATTGCCAGTTTGTAAATACTTACATTGAAGTATATTGAAATAACTCATGAAATAGAAAATGAGAATGAAAATAATATCGAGCATTTCATGCGCGATCATTGCCAGTTTGTAAATACTTACATTGAAGTATATTGAAATAACTCATGAAATAGAAAATGAGAATGAAAATAATATCGAGCATTTCATGCGCGATCATTGCCAGTTTGTAAATACTTACATTGAAGTATATTGAAATAACTCATGAAATAGAAAATGAGAATGAAAATAATATCGAGCATTTCATGCGCGATCATTGCCAGTTTGTAAATACTTACATTGAAGTATATTGAAATAACTCATGAAATAGAAAATGAGAATGAAAATAATATCGAGCATTTCATGCGCGATCATTGCCAGTTTGTAAATACTTACATTGAAGTATATTGAAATAACTCATGAAATAGAAAATGAGAATGAAAATAATATCGAGCATTTCATGCGCGATCATTGCCAGTTTGTAAATACTTACATTGAAGTATATTGAAATAACTCATGAAATAGAAAATGAGAATGAAAATAATATCGAGCATTTCATGCGCGATCATTGCCAGTTTGTAAATACTTACATTGAAGTATATTGAAATAACTCATGAAATAGAAAATGAGAATGAAAATAATATCGAGCATTTCATGCGCGATCATTGCCAGTTTGTAAATACTTACATTGAAGTATATTGAAATAACTCATGAAATAGAAAATGAGAATGAAAATAATATCGAGCATTTCATGCGCGATCATTGCCAGTTTGTAAATACTTACATTGAAGTATATTGAAATAACTCATGAAATAGAAAATGAGAATGAAAATAATATCGAGCATTTCATGCGCGATCATTGCCAGTTTGTAAATACTTACATTGAAGTATATTGAAATAACTCATGAAATAGAAAATGAGAATGAAAATAATATCGAGCATTTCATGCGCGATCATTGCCAGTTTGTAAATACTTACATTGAAGTATATTGAAATAACTCATGAAATAGAAAATGAGAATGAAAATAATATCGAGCATTTCATGCGCGATCATTGCCAGTTTGTAAATACTTACATTGAAGTATATTGAAATAACTCATGAAATAGAAAATGAGAATGAAAATAATATCGAGCATTTCATGCGCGATCATTGCCAGTTTGTAAATACTTACATTGAAGTATATTGAAATAACTCATGAAATAGAAAATGAGAATGAAAATAATATCGAGCATTTCATGCGCGATCATTGCCAGTTTGTAAATACTTACATTGAAGTATATTGAAATAACTCATGAAATAGAAAATGAGAATGAAAATAATATCGAGCATTTCATGCGCGATCATTGCCAGTTTGTAAATACTTACATTGAAGTATATTGAAATAACTCATGAAATAGAAAATGAGAATGAAAATAATATCGAGCATTTCATGCGCGATCATTGCCAGTTTGTAAATACTTACATTGAAGTATATTGAAATAACTCATGAAATAGAAAATGAGAATGAAAATAATATCGAGCATTTCATGCGCGATCATTGCCAGTTTGTAAATACTTACATTGAAGTATATTGAAATAACTCATGAAATAGAAAATGAGAATGAAAATAATATCGAGCATTTCATGCGCGATCATTGCCAGTTTGTAAATACTTACATTGAAGTATATTGAAATAACTCATGAAATAGAAAATGAGAATGAAAATAATATCGAGCATTTCATGCGCGATCATTGCCAGTTTGTAAATACTTACATTGAAGTATATTGAAATAACTCATGAAATAGAAAATGAGAATGAAAATAATATCGAGCATTTCATGCGCGATCATTGCCAGTTTGTAAATACTTACATTGAAGTATATTGAAATAACTCATGAAATAGAAAATGAGAATGAAAATAATATCGAGCATTTCATGCGCGATCATTGCCAGTTTGTAAATACTTACATTGAAGTATATTGAAATAACTCATGAAATAGAAAATGAGAATGAAAATAATATCGAGCATTTCATGCGCGATCATTGCCAGTTTGTAAATACTTACATTGAAGTATATTGAAATAACTCATGAAATAGAAAATAAGAATGAAAATAATATCGAGCATTTCATGCGCGATCATTGCCAGTTTGTAAATACTTACATTGAAGTATATTGAAATAACTCATGAAATAGAAAATAAGAATGAAAATAATATCGAGCATTTCATGCGCGATCATTGCCAGTTTGTAAATACTTACATTGAAGTATACTGAAATAACTCATGAAATAGAAAATGAGAATGAAAATAATATCGAGCATTTCATGCGCGATCATTGCCAGTTTGTAAATACTTACATTGAAGTATATTGAAATAACTCATGAAATAGAAAATAAGAATGAAAATAATATCGAGCATTTCATGCGCGATCATTGCCAGTTTGTAAATACTTACATTGAAGTATATTGAAATAACTCATGAAATAGAAAATGAGAATGAAAATAATATCGAGCATTTCATGCGCGATCATTGCCAGTTTGTAAATACTTACATTGAAGTATATTGAAATAACTCATGAAATAGAAAATGAGAATGAAAATAATATCGAGCATTTCATGCGCGATCATTGCCAGTTTGTAAATACTTACATTGAAGTATATTGAAATAACTCATGAAATAGAAAATGAGAATGAAAATAATATCGAGCATTTCATGCGCGATCATTGCCAGTTTGTAAATACTTACATTGAAGTATATTGAAATAACTCATGAAATAGAAAATGAGAATGAAAATAATATCGAGCATTTCATGCGCGATCATTGCCAGTTTGTAAATACTTACATTGAAGTATATTGAAATAACTCATGAAATAGAAAATGAGAATGAAAATAATATCGAGCATTTCATGCGCGATCATTGCCAGTTTGTAAATACTTACATTGAAGTATATTGAAATAACTCATGAAATAGAAAATGAAGAATGAAAATAATATCGAGCATTTCATGCGCGATCATTGCCAGTTTGTAAATACTTACATTGAAGTATACTGAAATAACTCATGAAATAGAAAATGAGAATGAAAATAATATCGAGCATTTCATGCGCGATCATTGCCAGTTTGTAAATACTTACATTGAAGTATATTGAAATAACTCATGAAATAGAAAATGAGAATGAAAATAATATCGAGCATTTCATGCGCGATCATTGCCAGTTTGTAAATACTTACATTGAAGTATATTGAAATAACTCATGAAATAGAAAATGAGAATGAAAATAATATCGAGCATTTCATGCGCGATCATTGCCAGTTTGTAAATACTTACATTGACGTATATTGAAATATCTCATGAAGTAGAAAATAAGAATGAAAATAATACCGAGCATTTCATGCGCGATCCTTGCCAGTTTGTAAATACTTGCATAGAAGTATATTGAAATAACCCATGAAATAGAAAATGAGAATGAAAATA